>JAJQKJ010002810.1:0-91603 GCA_029574335.1 Rana kukunoris
GAGATTGTTTACATATATATATATATTTTATATTAAATAGGATTTGTATTGCGCCAACAGTTTGCACCGCGCTTTACCACATCAGGGAAGACAATACAATTCAATACAGACAGGAAGGATCAGAGGGCCCTGCTTGTTGGAGCTTACAGTATATAACTGTGTGTGTGTGGTATATATATATATATAGTATATATATATATATAAATATATATATATATATATAAATATATATATATATATGTTATATAATATAATATTCTGAAGGAACACAGTGAGTGATCAGTACTGATCACTCACTGTGTTCATAGCGGAAACATGGTAAACAGTGTTTGTGAATGGACAGGAAGCTGCTCGGCACAGAGCACTTCTAATTTAATCTCTGTGCAGTGCAGCCAATGCTGCAGAGAAAAGGGGCTGGGGGAGTCTCTGTCCTCCATACTATTCTCTGTCTCGAAAGTGAGACATGGGGGGTCTGTTTACATCCCCGATATTTCACCAAATCCCGCAATAGGGCTCCTAAAAAAAAAAGTTACAATTTATATATATATAAATATTGTGTGTTAAAAAAAAAAAATGTTTTAAATCAGAAGAAAAACTAGAGCGGTGTGGTGGTGGGGGTTAGAGGGAGAGATGTGGTGGTGGGGGTTAGAGGGAGAGATGTGGGGGTTAGAGGGAGAGATGTGGTGGTGGGGGTGGTGGGGGTTAGAGGGAGAGATGTGGTGGTGGTGGGGGTTAGAGGGAGAGATGTGGTGGTGGTGGGGGTTAGAGGGAGAGATGTGGTGGTGGGGGGGTTAGAGGGAGAGATGTGGTGGTGGGGGGGGTTAGAGAGGAGATGTGGTGGGGGTTAGAGGGAGAGATGTGGTGGGGGTTAGAGGGAGAGATGTGATGGTGGTGGTGGGGGTTAGAGGGAGAGATGTGATGGTGGTGGTGGGGGTTAGAGGGAGAGATGTGATGGTGGTGGTGGGGGTTAGAGGGAGAGATGTGATGGTGGTGGTGGGGTTAGAGGGAGATGAGATGTGTTGGTGGGGGTTAGCGGAGATGCAGAGAAGTGGTGTGGGGGTGTACTATGGAGGAATAGATGGAGGTGGTGTGGGGTTTGATCCTTGATCGTGAGGGTGAGGGGATATGCGGGCGGAGAGATGAGGTTAAATGTCTTTGGCGGGAGGGATGTGAGGTGGGGTTCTGGAGGGAATGATGTGAGTGTAAAGTGCGTGCGTCTCAGATGTGAGGATTTTATGGGGTTCTCGCAGATGATAGATGTGGGTTGGCGTTGGCTCAGATTATGAGTTGGTGGTTCGCGGTTGGAGGGAGAGCGTGTGGTTGTTAGTATTGAATGTTGCGATATTAGATGGTTAAGGTGGTGGTCTCTTAGATGATGTGTAGTTTGGGTTTGGAGGGAGAGTTGTGGTGGTGTAAGTTGGAGGCTCAGATTAGTTTGTTAATGGTTTCGCTCAGATTATGTGAGTGTGAATTCGTTCTCTGGTATTGAGTATTGTGGAATGTGGTTGCGGCTAGATGAGGTTGTGGGTGGTGGGGGTTGTAGAGAGATTGTTTAATGGTTTCTCTCATAGGATGTGGTGGTGGGGGTTGGAGGGAGAGATGTGGTGGGGGATGGAGGGAGATATTAGTAGTTGGGAATTGTCTTCTCGAGATTATTAGTTTGGAGGTTTCTGGACAGAGGTATTGTTAGTAGTTTGTAATTCTGTCAGGCATATTATGTTAGTTTATGTCTTGCTCTCAGAGTAGTTAGGTGGATTGGTGGTATGGCGCGCAGATTAGGAGGAGTCTTTTGAATGTGGGGGCTCAGATTAGGAGTATTTGTGGGTTCTGTCTCTCAGATTATTATTAGTTTGTTAACTCTTTCTCTCAAGTTATGTGAGGTGGGGTTAATTCTTGAGCTCATATAATGGTGGTTTTGGGGGTTTGAGGGTAGTATTATTAGTTTGGGGGGGGTTCTATAGGAGATATTTTTAGTGGGGGTTGCTCTCAGATATTATGTAGTTTTGAATCTTTCTCTCAATTATTATTATTTGCATTCTGTATGGCATATTAAGATTATTTGAATTCTTTCTCTCATATTTAGGATTAGATGTGGTAATTGTTGCTCTCAGAAGTAGAGGTATGTGGTGGTGGTGGGGTCATAGATTATTTATTTGTTTGGTGGTGGGGGTCAGAGGAGAGATGTTGTGGGTGGTGGGTTCAGTAGATGAGTATTTTTAACTGGTGGGGTTAGATTATGGATTTGGGGGGTTTCTGGGATATTAGTCTTATTTTTAATTCTTTCTCTCATATGTAGTATTATTGTGAATGTTCTTGCTCTCATAGGATTATGATTTGTTAATGCGTTGGAGGATATGTCTGTGGTTTTGAAGTGGTTGTCTCTCAGAGATTATTATTTTTAACCTTGTGGTATATTAATAGTATGGTGTAGACTCTTTCCCTCAGAGTGATTATTATGTGGTGGTTCTTTCTCTCGATATGGATTAGATTTTAATTCTGGTTCTCTCATAATATGATTATTTGGTGGGGTATTTGCTTAGATATTGAGTGTGGGATGGGGTGTGTGGCGAAGATGGGAGGAGGTTGGGGGTAAGCAGGGAGATTATGTTTGGTGTGTCCTTTCTCGCATAGTAGAAGAATGTGGTGGTGGTTGCGCTTCATGTATTATTGGTTGTGAAGTGGTGCTTTCAATTTATTGTGTAGATCTTCTCTGGGTTGGGATTATTTGTAAATCTGTGGTGGTGGTATTATTATGTTATATGTTTTACGTCGTTTGCTTCATATTATTAGATTGGTATAACTCTGGCCTCATAGGAGTATTTAGTGTGTTGAAGGGGTTGGCGCAGTATTGTGTGTATTTTGGGTTAAGGGTAGTGCGCTCATATATTTGGAGTTTTTATGCTGTCGCTGATATTAGTTGTATGGGTTAAGTGGTTTGTGTGCATGTTGTTGAGTATGTGGGTGAACTGTCTTTCTCTCATGGTAGATGATTTGGTGGTGCTGCTCTGGACAATATGTGGTGGTTATGTTGTAGCTTGATCTCATGGGATTATTGTGGGGAAGTTCTGTCTGTCATATTAGTTTTAACTCTTTTCTCTGGTATATTATAGATTTTGGTGTGGTGGTCATAGAGGTATGATGTGGTTGTAACTGGTGGGGGTGTCAATATTAGTTATTGTTAACTGAGGGTCGTGTAGTATTGTGTTGAGTATGTTTAACGACTTTCGTGTCATACTGTGGTGAGTATTTTAAGTGGTTCTCCATAGTGGGGGTATTATTTGGAACTCGTGGTCTGGGGGTTATGATGATTATGTTTAGTCTGTCTGCATCTTAGTATTAATAGTTTTATACTCTTTCTCTCTATTATATTGTTATTTTTAACTGGTGGTCTCATATTATTTTTAACTGTGGTCTGTATTATTTTAACGCTGGCACGCATATTATGGTTAACTCGTTCCTCCCATATTGGATGGTTATGTTTAACTCTGGCGCTCATAGTATTATTATGTTTTTAACTCTTGCTCGCATTTTGGTTTATGTTTTTAGGATGGTATTGGTTAACCGTTCGCTCATATATTATTATTATTGTGGGTTGGGGTGTTTGGAGCTCTCACAACGTTTTCACCTAAAGAGTCAAGCGACCCCCCCCCCACACTAGCCCCTCGCCTTACCCACCACACAACCTCATCTCCCAATCTCCCTCCTCCTAACTGCTCAAGGCATAACCAACTACCTTTCACAAATATCTCAGAGGTGAGCAACACAACTCGTCTACGCCAACCCCCGCTCTCTCTCTCTCACAGAAGTTCGTTCTCTCACCTCTATGCTCCCTCAGCACCCCACACAAACACACACACACACTACACACGCCATCTCTCTCAACAATTGTAGGATCATGTACTCTCGCATAGAACTCTCTATCTCATGTCTCTCACCCTCTTTAGCTTGAGCAAGTCAACTCTCACACACACTCCCCTCTACGCCCTCCCATACACTCTCGCATTCGTGGGTGCGATAATACACGCAAGCGCTCCAATTGACCGATCAGAACACTATAATACAACGTTACCCTAGCACTGACAAAACCCAAAACGTCCCAACATTACCAGTTTTTTATTTTTTTTTTATTTAATTGATTTAACAGAGCAGTGGGATATCGAAGCCTGACACAGCGGAGTACCCAGCGCATCCCCCCCCCCCCTTCAGCCGGCCGTTGCCTTCTTGCTGTATGACAAGTAGTGGTTCACGCTTCATATAGTAATTGACACTTGCCGTCGGGGGCATGTTGCCTAGCAACCCCTTCCAGTGGCCAAGCTGGTCACATGACTGTTTTAGAATTCCGAATTGATTTCTTGATGGAACGCAGAATGAAAAGCACCTGTACTGTGGATGTGGTACCAGAGCCTGGCCGTCATACACCACCCCCCCCCCCCCCCCCCCCCCCCCCCCCCCCGACATCATTCTGCTCAGATGAGCTGATTTGTTTTATCTGCCCAGAAAAGACAACATACTGAGGGGAAACATAAAAAAATATATATATATTACATATTACACACAAGCCAGCGAGTGACTGAACCCAGGCATGTTCCTTCTATAGGTGACTTCCCACCGTCTGGTGTAGTGACCCTTCATGTAATTAGTATAATGACTATAAGATAGATTGTATTACCTGTACTGCTCTTTGTTGTATTTGTTACTTTGTACTGCACTACAGGAGACTATAGAGCTATAGAAATAAATAAGAGTATATTAGTATTTAATATTCCATCAACCTGTCTGAGCAGAAAAAATGTAACATAAAGGTCGCATTGCCGGGGGAGATTTTCCCAAACGACTTCCAATGGATTTTACTGCCAGATGTCGCTTTTCAACTCGGCCTCCGTTATCGAAAATGGAAAGTCCGATCAGAAGCAAAGTTATAGAAATGTCAAATATCCAACACATTTCTTTGTTTCCTCTTCCCTTTCTTTCTATTTTCTTATTTTTCCTTCTTTTTCTTTCTCAATTTTTTATTCTATCTTTCTTTATTTTTCCTTCTTTCTTTTCTTCCTCCTTTCTTTTCTTTTCCTTTATTTTCTTTTCGTTTTTTCCTTCTTTCTTTTCTTTTTTTTCCTTCTTTCTTTTCTTTTTTTTCCTTCTTTCTTTTCTTTGTTTCCTTCTTTCTTTTCTTTTTTTTCCTCCTTTCCTTCTCTTGCCTCCTTTCCTTCTCTTGCCTCCTTTCCTTCTCTTGCCTCCTTTCCTTCTCTTGCCTCCTTTCCTTCTCTTGCCTCCTTTCCTTCTCTTGCCTCCTTTCCTTCTCTTGCCTCCTTTCCTTCTCTTGCCTCCTTTCCTTCTCTTGCCTCCTTTCCTTCTCTTGCCTCCTTTCCTTCTCTTGCCTCCTTTCCTTCTCTTGCCTCCTTTCCTTCTCTTGCCTCCTTTCCTTCTCTGTCTTTCTATCGCCTTATTTTTTTACCTACTTTTCTCTCTCCTTTTTTTCTTTTTTCTTTTTTTCCTTTTTTTTTTTTTCTTCTCTCTCGTTCTAATGTGCTCTGTCTATAATGCTCCTTTTTCCATATCTATCTATCTATCTATCTATCTATCTATCTATCTATCTATCTATCTATCTATATATATATATATATATATATATATTTTTTTTTTTTTTTTCATTTTATCTTTATCACATTCTGCCTATCTGGCTTTTTGAACCCCCTACATAGCAGCCAATAGTTGTAGCGGTTCTGGCTGTAACATATTTGAGTTCCGGATGTGGTTCCATTACGGTCAGGTTTGTTTGGTGATGTCAGATACTGTGCCAGCAGATGGAGATCAGCAGGAAGCCTGTAGCTTAGCCATGACCCTCCTCCTGTATTACAGCGCCCCTTCTTCCTATTCTCCAGGGTCTTCGAGTGATGAAGGGGAGTCAGACTCTGTGACTGTGGCGTTTGACGATGGAGACCGGGGGAGAATTACACTCAACAACATCCGCCTGCTGCCTCCGGACTTCACAATTCAGTGTAAGTGTTGATCCACCAGAGTATGGGGGGGAGGGGGGCAGTGTATAGTACCAGGCTGTCTTCAGGTACAAAAATGATTTTGAAAGTTTTTTGCTCAATACACAGAGCTTTGATTGTAGGATTTAAGATGAATAACAAACCAGGGAGCAGGTTGTGTTTTTGTTATCAATGTTCTTAAAGCTCACCTGGTTGGATCTGGGCCATGTGACCTTTTACAGTAAACACACCCGGCCATATTGATTGCTTGCTGCTCTGTTGGAGCTCACAATGTTGGTGTCGCGTCTTGTAGCCCTGGGAACTTCTAAAGTTTTATGGATAATAAGGTAGAAGCCTGGCATATGGGTTGTGAAGCCATTTCTTGGACCTGCTATGGTTCAGCAGCTTTGCGGGGACATCGCACCGAAGCTTCGCCTCACCCTACCGGTCTCCTCTACTGCTTCCTGATGCTTCTCTTTGCAGGCCCTGGGCCTAGGCAGAACTACCTGCTTTCTGCCAACACCTCATATAATATGGCGGTCCAAATGGTCACATCCAGGGCTGGGGCCAGTGTGACACAGGTCACCAAACGTTCCAGCTGGTGCACAAGGCAACCTACCTGGTCGCCAACTTGCTTGATCACCACCAATCGTATCCATAAAGCAACTTCTCTTGGTTTTTCCTCAAGTATAGGCTAAGCATAAGTGTAGACCAGTTATATCGCCTGTCCTTGGGATGACGTAGGGCTTTACCGCTTTACCTAACTGCCTGCAGCTTTTAACCAATTGCACCAGCTTTCAAATAAGCAATACAGTTTCTTTCCAAACATTTGATAATATTCGTCCCAAACCCATGGATAAAGTCTTTAACTATGGAAAACTCACATTCCCCAACTTGTCCAATCCAGAAGTGTTCATAGAAATAAGGCACCAAAGTGGCTCATTCATGTTCCCAAAGTCATAGGCTAAAAGATACTAGTCCGTCTAGTTCAACCAAGTGTGGTTGAACTTGATGGACTTGTCTTTTTTCCACCTGACTAACTATGTAACCAATTGTGGCTTCCCCTAGCAGGCCATAGGCCCCACCATGAAGAGAACTGCGCTGCTCCTCCATTTTTATCTTTCCTTCTAGACCCAAAATCCAACCCCCCTCCCTAATCTACTGGCCCGTTTAAACTGTACCTGGACCTCCCCCTTGGCTCCACACCAATGGATGGGTACAGTTTTATTAAGGGCAGTACCCCCCCCCCCCCCTTTACAGGCTGGCAAGTCAAAGGTAGTATGGAAAACCTTTTAAAAAGGTGTCAAACGTAAAGTAGAACTACACTGGAACCTCAGATTGCGAGTAGCGCAGTTAACGAGCGATTCGCAATACAAGCACTGTATTTTTTAAAAAAAAGACTTGGTTTGCAAGTGTTGTCTCGCAAAACTAGCAGGATTCAAGCCAAGTGTGCAATACCGTGTTTGGCCTGAGGTGGGGAGGGCCCCGGAGCAGAGCGGCACCGATTTGGGAAATTCACGGAAATGCTCAGTTTCCAAGGTTTTCTCGGTTCAGCCGAGGTGTCCTCGGCCCTTTCCTAGAGTTTACGAGGCTCTACGGCATGCCCCTCCCCCCACACACACCTCTGGCAAATTGCAGTATTGCATGCCGTTGAAGTCAATGCGGAAGGAATTTTCATTTCCATTGATTTCAGTGGGGAAACTAGCTTTGATATGCGAGTACTTTGGATTACGAGCATTCTCATGGAACAGATTATGCTCGTAAGCCAAGGTTCCGCTGTATAGGCAAACTTTTTTTTTTGGATGGAGCAAGGGAGGTTTATAACCCCTGTTAGATTTTTATTTTCACCATCGGTGTCCCATTGGGGAGATTTCCATTCACTTCCTGTCCCATAGCCAAACAGGAAGTGAGAGGAAATCCCTTGGGGCACTAGAACTAGTGTCCCCATTGGAAGATTTCACCTACTCCCCATTATTTTTCTAGGGGCAACCCAAAATTTGGGATTTTCTTTTGCTTTGACTTCCAATGATGATGGTAAACGGACAATGCGTCTCATTTATCAGGGACACAGACGGCAATTAAAACTGACGGTTGGTTCTAATCCCTCTCAACTCCATCCAAAACTAACTAAAAGTTTTGCCTTTCGTTTTACTTTAATTATAAAATCTGAGCTCTCCTTGACCCCCCCCCCCCCCTCCTCCTTTCTCTTAAGGCCAACATTCATAGTACAAGCTAAACTGTTCCCAATACACAATTGGACATGTTGGCTTTCCAATTGATCTGCAGGCACGGAACCCTCGCCAGCTCTACTTCTGTCCGCTGAATGCCGTAGAACGAAGCGGTTTGCCAGTAACACAACTACTACATCGGAGTCCTCACAGAACCCCGGTCCGGAAAACCGAGAGGCAGCGGCAGACACACAGAGGAACACTGGCAAGAAAACCATGACCAAGGAGAAAACAGGTGAGTGACAGCGAGGAAATGCCAGCCAGGTGACCTGACGCCAGTAAAGCATTCATTGTTCCTAAAATATCAGTTTTGGGTGGACTGGATACAGATAAACCATAAAAAAACAGATTATACATTTTTCAAGGAGTGTTTAGCAGGCTTGCTTGTGGATACTTGCCTGCTAGGATCTGAGCACTGTTACGGTTTGGATCAAATAAGTAATTGTTTCATTACAGGTCTTTTACGGATCTTTTACATGTCATGTTCTGTCTTCTTCTGCAGATAATGTGGACGTGTTCAATTCAGGTGCAAAGACTCCTCTGCCTGCAACCAACTTCCTGGGCCGCTCGAGCAGTATGGAGTTGAGCTGGCCCTCTCAAGGCAAGCGTCGAGCTGCAAGCAAGACAAGTGGTGGGCTTCCCGATCCCTTCCAATCCCAAGGGAGCAGCAAAAAGCAAAAATCCCGGGAGCAGCCGCATGTTTTCGGTAACGGTTTTGGAGCGGACTCCTTCAGCAGCCTGGCCAACTCCTACAGCCCCTTTGGGGGCAGTGCCAACAGTGGCATTGCCTCAGGACAAAAGCCAATACGGACAAAGAAAGGGGAGAGGCTGGAGGAGGAGGACAAGGGCAAGGGGGGCAAACGCAAGTCAGGTAATGAGTTTATGGTCAAACTTGACCACGAGGGGGTCATGTCCCCAAAAACAAAGAACGGTAAAGCCCTCCTGCTGTGCGACAAAGACTTTGGGCTCCGGATTGGACAGAGCTACGGTGCTTCATCGGGATTGGCCAAGGACAAGAAGCGGAAGCCACCTTTGCACGAGCACCTGTCCATGGGCCTTGCACTCGGGAAGTATACTGGGCAAACTGAATTTGGCGTGAACTGTGATAGTGACTGCTCATACTCTGACCAGGATGAGGAGGATAACACGGGGGGGATACGAGCGAGGGTCCCATCTAGATTTCTGGCGGGACTATCTGTTTCTTCTTCCTCCTCTGGTTCTTCTTCATCTTCTAGCTCTGGCTCCATATCCAGCTCCAGCATATGCTCTACGGACAATGAGGACTTCTCGGAGAGTTCAGACGAAGCGGACTCTGCCATGCTTTTGCAGCCCTGCCTCACGCACCCTGTGCCCGCTTTGTTAGCGCAGCATGCAGAGGATGGCGCACAAGGGTCCCGGGGTTGCTTTGTCTCAGGACAAAAAGCCAAACAGAGGAGGAAAGGGACCCCATCAAATTTTCCTAAAACCAAAGAGCCCCTACCCAGACAGCAACGCCTGCCCTCCGTTGAAAACCGGCCAAAGATTTCCACCTTCCTACCCGCACGCCAGCTCTGGAGGTGGTCTGGAGAGCCTACCCAGGTATGAAGTCTTCTTCCTTTATGGTGCTCGATACACAAAATCGATAGGCTTGTTATTTACAAAGTTTTCACAAAAACATCCCTCAAGTTCAGTCTTTCATCTTCCATAACCACAACGTCAAAAGGCTAGGACCGGTTATCCTTTAGATCTCCCGAAGATCAAACATTTAGAAGAGAATTGAAATATATGATGCCATGGGCCTTCTGGAGGGATCTTGAAAAAGCTGAGAATTCCAAATTTCGTGAGAAGATTCACACGGGGCTGAAAAATCTGCTTATGAAATTTGGGGTCCTCTGCTTTTCTGGTTGGAAGACCCATAATCGGTGCCATCTTAAGTGCATTATAGGCCCCCGGGCAATATAGTGCCCTGGGGCCCTGTCTACACAATCGCGCACGAGAATAAAAATTCAAATTTTCAATAAGGCGATATTTATTGGTACTTCCACCAAAATCGGTGTTTAAACATTAACACAACGTTTGGACAATGTAACAAGAGCTTAAAAAGCAAGAAATTACAGATTGAAATGTGACAGTACAAAAGCACTAATTATTAAATTTGCGATTACTTCTTTGTAGAAAATTCCTTTATAATTGTCTTGAAGTCAACGTTTTTTAGGATGTAATTTTCTATATACATGAGTGAAAAGCCAGTTCAAATGCTGCTGCCCCATTGTGCTGCGAAGCTCATTTTTTACTTCTGGTGGGTATTAAAGAGGAAGTAAACCCTGATGGGTGTTACTTCCTCTTTGTTTGTGAGTTACTTCCTCTGTTTCTCTTTGCATCGCATAGTAGCCCATTATGTGACACTTACCTGCATGAGAAGCCCACAATGTCCCTGTCTTTCTCGCGAGTAGCCAGCGTCCATTCTTCACTCCTTTTCCTTCCGGGGCCACGAACTCCGGCTCTGCACGCGGGAGCCTCCACTCACGGCATGACCCGAGTTAGGAACGTCACAGCGCGCCCTTTCTAACTTCGGCTCTGCACGCGGGAGCCTCCACCCACGGCATGACCCGAGTTAGGAACGTCACGGCGCGCCCTTTCTAACTCCGGCTCTGCACGCGGGAGCCTCCACCCACGGCATGACCCGAGTTAGAAACTACGCGGCGTGCCCTTTCTAAATCCTGGCGCATGCGCAGAAGAAATCGCTGTACGGCGATTTGCAAATATCGCATAGACCGCGCAGGTAAGCCATAATCTAGGCCAGGGATCTTCAAACTATGGCCCTCCATCTGTTGCAGAACTACACTTCCCATGAGGCATTGTAAAACTCTGACATTCACAGACATGACTAGGCATGATGGGAATTGTAGTTCCTGAACTAGAGGGCCGTAGTTTTAGGACCCCTGATCTAGGCTTACCTGTAGGTTAAAGTGGATGTAAAGCATTTACAACCACTTTAATGCTGGCGTGGGTATTAATGCTGGCGTGGGTACTGCTGCCTGGCTCCTCTGAGACCCGGAAGTGTGACTGGAAGCATGCGGCTTGCAGTAGAGCACAAAGCCAATGCTTCCTGTATCTGTCACAGGCGGAGTGCATTTGATATCACTCCGTCTGTGAAGAGCCGGAACGACACAGAAAGCATCAGCTCCGTTCTTTACAGTGGCAGCTGACTCACACTTCCCGCCGCTGATGACTGATAGATTGCGTGGCACTCTATCTCTGTGAGGGAGCCACACTGCACTGGCACAATGCGCATCAAACTTTGTGTCATCTGAATGACGCTTGGCTGGGGTCACTGGGCAGGTGGGGCCCCCGGGCAACTGCCCAGCGTACCCATGCGAAAATATGGCACTGCTCGTAATGCTTAAGCACTGAGGGCTGAGGATGGAGTAAGAGAAAGACCTTCACTTTTCTCCTAATGTCTGATTTAAAAAAAAAATGTACATGGGGGAGTGAAAATGTAAAATAAGTGGACCTGTCATTGTACAACCCAGAGTTCAATTTTATTCTCCTTTTTAAAGTAGAACTACAATGGAGGGTTATAACGCCTGTCACATTTTTAGATTTCCCTTCACTTCCTGTCCCATAGACAAACAGGAAGTGAGAGGAAATCGCTGCAATTTAAGAGAATTCATTGACTGCCTCCCAGGTCAACAGAACTAGTGTCCCCTTTCGCAGATTTACTCTCTATTACTTTTCTGAGGACAACCCAAAATTTGGGATTTTCTTTTAACTTCACGTTCAATGATAATGGCAGAGGACAAATAGAGAGGGGGAATCTCCCTCATGAGGACACAGACAGCAATAAAAACCCGACAAGCATTCCATTCCCTCTCCTTTTAGTTATACAGTATTTTAATTCTGTTCCCAAAGCTTCTGAAATGAGCATAATATCCATTTCAGTTGCAGATCTCGATCTACTTTTTATATTAATGTGTGGCTCTGACCATAGGTGTGCACCCCAACGTTTAATCACACAAGCGTTTTTAAACTAATTTTTATTATTTTTTACAATGTATCATTTTATTTTGTAGACTTTTTATATCCATGGTCGGTTGAAAAAAAGACAAGTTCATCTAGTTGAACCAAAAAAAAAAAAAAATACATAGAATAAATGGATACCAACCATTGATCTAGACCAGGGGTCTCCAAACATTCTAAACAGAGGGCAGCTTTATTGTCCTTCAAACTCTTGGAGGGCCGGACTTTGGAAATTTTCCTGGCATCAGTGGGAGTAAACATCAGGTATTATTAGGGGGAGGAACAGTGCCCCCATTGCTGGTATCATAGGGAGGAATATTGCCCCATTAGTGGTGTCAGTGGGAGAAATGGTGCTCCATTGTTGGTGTCAGATAGCAGAATAGGGTCTTGTATCGGTGGGAGGGATATTGCCCCAAGGGCCGGATAAAGGCAAGCAAAGGGCCCTATCCGGCCCTCAGGCCGCAGTTTGGAGACCACTGATCTAGACTCTAGAGCAGGAGTGTCAAACTCAATTTCATTGTAGGCTGCATGGGAATTATGGTTGTCCTCAAAGGGCCATTTGAGCACCACACACCACCTTACACCAGATGTTAGGAGCCCCCCCACCATCAGAAGTCAAGAGTCCCCCACCCTCTCTTACATCACAGTTCACACCCATAACCTTGTGCAGCTGCCAGTAAGAAGCTGGGAAGCATAAAGTGCAGGGTCTGGAGGAAGACCAGAGGGGGGTTGGAGCCAGCTAAAAGGCGAGACCAGGGGGTGCTGCGGCTAGATCTGTAGGAGGCACAGGTTCAGTAGGAGTTATGGCCTCCTCTCTGCTGCCAACTACTAAGATGGGGAGGGCGGGGGGGCAGACATGAGCCTCTCTGCAGCTGCACAGAGAAGGGCAATATCTGGCAGAGGAGATCTGTCGTCCTCTCTGCTGTCGATTGGTGAGACAAGGTGGGGGCAGGAACAAGAAGGTTGTCACAGCTGCAAGAAGTGCGAGGGCCAAATGAAATGGCCTGGAGGGCTGCATTTGGCCCGCGGGCCTTGTGTTTGACACCTGTGATCTAGAGGAAGACAAAATCTGTTCCATGGATAGACTAGACCAGCACTGGGTTCCCTAACTGTATTGTAGAGTATGATTGGCTTCATGTTCCTTTTCACTCTACAGGTCTGAGCTTTACTTTGCTGATGTTGGGTCCAAATTCTGATACATTGACTTTTTTGGATTTATAAAAATAAAATAAAAAAACTGGGATGCATTAATTATTGTCTTTATATCTGCCCAGAGTTCAGTGATGAGGGCGGGTTCTTTAAATGTAAATCATGGCATTGGTTTCCTTTTATGAAGCCATCTATGTTGCCGAGAGACTTAAATGCCTTACAGAGGTCCTTCGACATCCAACAATCTCCTCTGATATGAATGCCAAAACGTAGCTAACCGGTTTGTTTCTTCTCTCCAGAGGCGGGGAATGAAAGGCAAAGCCAGAAAACTCTTCTACAAGTCGATCGTGCGGGGGAAGGAGACCTTGCATGTGGGCGAATGTGCAGTTTTCCTGTCGGCAGGACGCCCGAACCTGCCCTACATCGGACGCATCGAGAGCATGTGGGAATCCTGGGGCGGCAATATGGTGGTGAAAGTCAAGTGGTTTTACCATCCTGAAGAAACGAAACTGGGCAAAAGGCACAGCGATGGCAAAGTAAGAATCTAGTGATGAATGAGTTCTTTCAAGGATTGTCTCTAGTTCAGGGGTAGGCAACCTCGGCCCTCCACAGCTATGGTGAAACTACAAATTCCATCATGCCTCTGCCTCTAGGAGTCATGCCTGTGATTGTCAGGGTCTTGCAATTTTTCCATGGGACTTGTAGTTTCAAAACAGCTGGAGGGCTGAGGTTGCCTACACCTGGTCTAGTTGAAGGCCATCACCACTCAAAATCAATCTAAGCCTGCATAATGAAGATGTGTTGCCCATGAACATACAACTTTCTAGGTTGTCTGGAGCTTGGCCATCGAGGCTAGATTTACCTCACCAGTAGACTTAATGGTCCCACCAACATCTAGTACAGCCATTCCCAACCAGGGTTCCATGAAAACCTAGGGTTCCTACAAAGGTTGCCAGGGATTCCTTGGGCAATTTAGGCCCCTCAGATAAGTGCCCACTGACACCAATGATCTTTTATCTGTCTATAAAGAGAATTCTTCTCAATGGCCACAAATGTAAGGATCATTCTCACCACGGACCATCACACTAATACACTGAGCTGTAGATGTAGTCAGTGGTATTAGGGGTTTCCTGAGCCTAAAAAGTTATTTCAGGGGTTACTCCCATGTTTTTTTTTTTTAAAGTTGAGAGAGGCTGGTCTAAAATCGTTTGGAAGCTCCATTGGTCTGATTTCTATAGTTGAGTTTCCTCCTTCAGAACCTCTTCACAGGGCTGGGACAAGGGATGTTTGGGAGGGATGGCTGCCTTGGCCACTACGATATCATGAGAGGTGGGAGGGCATTGTAAGGATATTGGAGGAGGGCATTTGTGTTGGGCAGTGGAATTTGAGGGGGTGGGGGGCAGGAATTATTGTAGGAGGGGAAATTGGGAGGGGTGCCAGGAGTTATGATTGGGGGGGTGGAGATAATTTGTGCTAAGTGGGGGGATTTGGGGGTTTGTGCTAGAAGTGATATGTTAATAGGGGAGGTTTGTGCTAGTAGGGGGGCATTTGTGTTCGGGGGGATTTGGGGGATAGAGGGGCAAAGATTTGAGCTGGAATTTGAGCAGGGCAGTGATTTTCTACTGGGAGAAGTAGGGAGTTGTGCTAAGGGGGTAAGCATGCAGATGGGTTCCCAATTTTTTTGGTGGGGCTCAGACATCTTGGGGGGGAGGGACTGACTTCCGGGTATTTCGGCTCCGACCCTGTGATTGGCTGGAGACGCGATGATGTCGGTCACAGCACGGCCTCCATTAGGAACGGCACGCTCGCCGTTGCTAAAGTGCGCCGCTGTCGGCACCTGTGATTTTTGTAAATGTCTCCTAAACCATGGCGGTTTAGGAGATATTTAAAACACCTACAGGTAAACCTTAATCTAGGCCAGGGGTGGCCAACCGGTGGCCCGCGACCTCCTGCTCTGGATTGGCGGGTTGGCAAACCCAGATTGTAGGTTGCCGACCCGCCATACTGCAGCATCAGTGTTGTGAATGAAGCTGGTGGTAGAGGAAGAACGCGGCTGCGGAGCAGAGCCCCACAAGCTGATGCGTCCTCTACAGCGCTGGCTTTTGCTACAAGCGGAGTCTATGACAAAGTTCAGCTAATCTGCAGGATAGACACAGGTGCACTACGCTGCACCCGCTGTGTGGGTAAACCACAGCACATCAGTGTGAAAGCAGTCTTAGGCCCCTTTTTACACGATCAACCCAACCAAATGGGACGCTCAATTCACCTCTATAGAGCGCCAGGTGTCCGTTTACACCCTCCTACCTCCAATCTGAAAAACAGAAGGGAATTCATCCTTTTCCATGTGGGCAGATCGGAGGGCCAATAGAGTAGCCGTGACCTGTCAACCGTCCGCTCCGCTCATTGTGGCCCGCGACTGGTTACCAAGTTGATTAAGTGGCCCTCGCTCTTCAAAAGGTTGGGCACCCCTGATCTAGGCTTGCCTGTAGGTAGAAGTGGTTGTAACAGGTTTACAACCGCTTTAAGTCACTAAATACCCCAAGTTATTGGCCTATCTTATGTATTAAAGAACTCACTAGGAAGAAGGTAACACCATAGTTTTGGCTTTGTAATGTCCCAACAGATAAACTAAGCCATAAATTTTGTTGGGGATTTCCCAACTTTGCAACCTCAAGATCTAGGAAGTCAATGATATGGTGTCCATTTTTGTCACAAGTACCTACCAAATTAAGGTTCAGGCTACAAAACTTGTCTCAAATGTTTATTGAATGGCTACAGATAAGTCCCACCATGGACCAATGGCCTCTTCTACAACAAGCCAACCTTCAGAAAGGGTCAATGTTCCAGAAACGTCGTACTAGGTGGTCTTCTATAATCCTCCATGCCCTACTGTCTGAGCTCTGGTGCACTTGAATTAGGATTTGCCCCTTGTCTCTTTCCTAATGCATCTTATGTTTTCCCCACCCCCGCAGAACGCATTGTACCAGTCGTCGCACGAGGATGAAAATGACGTACAGACAATCTCACACAAGTGCCAGGTGGTGAGCCGCCAGCAGTATGAAAAGATGAGCCACAGCAAGCGCTACCAGGACCGGCAAAACCTCTACTACCTGGCAGGGACTTATGACCCAGGAACTGGGAGGCTGGTAACCGCGGAGGGCGTGCCAGTGCTGTGCTGAAATGCCACACGGGAGTTGACTGGGGGGGGGGGGGGGGGGAAGGGTATCACTCTTACTAGACAGCACTTCGCACCATCGTACATCAAAGTCTCGCCGGTAGCATGTACCAATCCAGAATCCTCGATACACAAAACAATTGTCACATCCACCAACCCTCACAGAAACAAATACGCACAATTCCTGGCCACCTAAGAGGCGAACAACGCGTGGACCGACACGCCAACACTACTACAAGAAAACGGGCTCCTAAAGCACCTCCGGGAGTCGAGTTTACTTGGACTGTTCCTGAAATCGGCAGATCCTTCTCTGTTAGGGAGATGATGGTTACACATTTCTGATCAGGTCTGAAGCTCCATGATGTACGAGGCATTGGGGGCACCCCACACTAAAGAACTGTTGTTCCGGCTTCTTCAAATCCTGAGCAACTCTTTATATTCCTTTGTTTTTCTTTTTCTTTTGTCAAAACCTCAGTGATTTATTATCACAGACGTGTCAAGATATCGCCACACGTAAGACAATCGTAGTAGACCAGTTCTCTGTCAGTCCAAAACTTTGTTTTGTCCTTTAATTATATCTGAAGGTGAAATTGCACAGGTTTTGTTTTTTGGGCCATTTTAAGCTGGATGATCTTGAAAACAGAGTGAGGAGCAAAAAATGTTTAAAAAAATGTACCTATTGCCTAGGACAATTGTCTAGGGTCGGTGATGGAGAACCTTGGCACCCCAGATGTTTTGGAATTGCATTTCCCATGATGCTGAAATACACTGCAGAGTGCATGAGCATCATGGTTAATGTTGTTTAAAATATCTGGGGTGCCAAGGTTCGCCATTACTGGTATAGGGGTTCAAAAGCCATGTGAAGCAGTATATCGTTCCTTGGATCTCTTTCAAAAAATGCTCCAAAAATCTGAATATTTGAATAGATGTTTTTGGGTCTATTTTGATATTGGTCCAAAAACTGAAATCTTTTAAATATTATATTTATTTTTGTTCCATTTTAAAATTGGCCCAAAGAAATCTGAATTTCTAAATTTAAAATTGTAGTATTATTCCAAAAATCAGACAGAATCTTTGAATCAATGTTTTCTGGATCCATGTTGAGATTTGTCTAAGACAAAATCTTCAAGAGTTTTTTTTTTTATTTTGATATTGGTTCAAAAACTGAAATCTTTTGAATTTTTATTTTAGTTTATTCAGATTTCTTTGAATCAATTTTAAAAATTTTAAATTTTTGTATTGTTACTACAATCATTTTTTTTTGAATGGCTGTTTTTTGATAGCTATTAAAAGATTTCGATTTTAGTAACAATACAAAAATGTATTTAAATTAATGTTGTTTGGATCTTATTTTGATATTGGTCCAAAAACTGAACTTTATTTTTTAGTCAATTTTAAAATTGGTCCAAAGAAATCTGAATTATTTTAAATACATGTTTGTATTGTTACTAAAAATCAAAATCTTTGAAATGGATGTTTTTGGATCGATGTTGATATTTTATCCAAGAAATGGAATCTTCAGAGGACTGAAACGATCTTGAAATTGGTACAACAAATTGAAATAATTAGATGGCAGGTTTGGATTTATTTTGTGTTTGGTCCAAAAATATAAAAATTTAAAATAGATGTTTTTTGGATCTATTTCGATTTTTTTCCAAAAATTAAAATATTTTAGATTTTTTTTTTTTTCCTATTTTGATATTAGTCCAAAATATTTCATTTTTTTTGTTTCATTTCAAAAGTGGTCCAAAAAAAACAGTTATATGAATACATTTTTTTTGTATTGTTCCTAAAATCAGATTATTTGAATAGATATTTTTTGGCTCCATGTTGATATTTATCCAAAAAATTGAATCTTCGAAGGACTGATTTTTGGAACTGTTTTGATATTGGTCCAAATCTTTTTAAATGTATGTTTTTGAATCCATCTTAAAATTGATCCAAGAACGATAAAAAAAAAAATAGACTTTTTTAGATTCCTGTTTGTGTTTCTCCAAAAATCTGAATCTTTGACTAGATGTTGTTTTCATCATTATAGATTCAAGAATCAGAATCTTTAAAATTACAGATATTTTTGGATTTTTTTTGATGTTCCAAAAATGTTAATCTTTAAAAGATTTTTTTTTTTTTTGATCCATCTTAAAATTGGCCCAAAAACCTTTAAGTGTTTTTTTGAATAGATGGTTTTAAATTCCTGTTTGTGGTGCTACAATAATCAGAATCTGTGAATAGATGTTTAGATCTATTTTGATATTGATCCAAAAATTGGAATCTTTCGAGTGACTGATTTTTGAATGAATGTTGATATCAAGCCCAAGAACCAGAATTTTTAAACAAATGTACGTTTTTCATAATTGTCCAAAAATTGGAATCTTTAAATAGGTGTTTTTGGATTTTGAGGCCGACGTTGAACAAATTTAATCGACACAAAAAGGTACAACCAATCCTGTGCATTTAAGCCTTGCTAACATTTTGATTTTTTTTTTCCCCTCCCCCGCCCAAGTACGTTGCAGAGCAATGTACCTCACAGAACAAATGCAAGACTGAACCCAGAAGGGCTACAGGCAGCAAATGCTAGGATTGTCCTTTTATTTGATGCATGCCCCAAAAAAAATGTCTGCTCCTAAACAGTTTACAGTATTATTTTTTTTAAATTGCAACCGTTTTTGGTCAGCTGGTACAGTGTAGCACTTCAGAACACTACAGTAAATCGAAAATAAAATAAAAACCTAACCTACTACAGAAAAAGTCTGATAAACCATGAGGGTGCTTATAATATAAGGGCACTTAACAGCATTTGCAGGCAAAAAAAAAAATGCTGAATTACACAGTGCCCAAAATATACACACAATATTACACACGGAGCATTAAAACTGCTGTGAAACTTTTTTTTTTTTTTTTTTTGCCTTCAGGCTGCTCACAAAAAAAAATTGTCCTCAACATTTTGTCGATTCTGAGATGCACGTATCAAACTGATTTCGTTCCTAGCAAAACTGCTACATCCATCTGGATGTTTTTTTGTTATTTTTTGCATTGCGTTTTTTTTTTTTTTTTTTTTGTAATTATTTGAATTTTTTTTTTTCTGGGGAGGGTGGGCGTGTTTATTTGTATTTTTTCCTAATTTATCTTCAACAGCCTCAAGTTTCAAGCCATATTCTCCCCAGTACCTCTTTCAGCTTTTCTTCCCGAAAGGCAAGATCAGGTGTAATAATATTCTATTTATTCACTGTGTAAATACAGAACTTCTTTTGGAAAATTTTTATTAACAAAACAAAAAGTACAAAAAAAAAATCCTCTAAAAAAAAAAAAAAAAAAAAAAAAAAAAAAGAAAAAACGACGGGAAAAAAAACAACCCTTATTTTGCTGTCGCTAAAGTATAAATTATGCACTGTGTCCTCTTGGCAAGGCTGGGAATATTAGGAATTATGTATAATTTGTAATTATATTGGGAGTTAAAGAAAGTAAAAAAAATAAAAAAAGCACTTGGGGTCTAGGCAGGGACTTGAAGGGGGCAATGAGAGACAATTTAAATATCTTAAAAAAATAAATAAAAAATTGTCACATTTAAATGCTTTTATTGTTAAAAAAAAAAAAACACCAAATTCCTGAAAATATGTAAATAGATTGTCTGAAATATTTTTTTTGTGTTGTTTAAGACATTTTTTAAGGAAAAAAAAGTAAAAGAAAATGTATTGGGAATGTCAATATGGTCCGATGGAATAAAAAGGAAATTATTATATAAATATATATTATATAAATTAAGAGTGGTGTGGTCTGTCTTCAGTTCTTTCAATAGAAGAGTTCTGCAGATGTTAAAGAAAATAAGCTAACAGTGGTCGAGTATATACTTTGAGTGTCTATTTTTTTGGTTAAGTGCAATGAGGTTCGTTAGGCTTTCTTGGGTGAACAGGGAAGGTTGACATGCTCTGTGTGTTTTTTTTTTTTTTTTTTTTTTTAAATAAGGAATTCTGGCAATTAAACCTCTACACTTCACCTTCTTGCCATCTTGGCAAAGGGGGGTAGCAAACTTCATCGGGGGCCGCATCAGCAATTTCGTGGCCCTCAAAGGGCCGGTTGTATCTGCGCTTACACCATTGGCGTAGCGTGGGTTGTCAGCGCCCAGGGTAATTTTCTCCCCCCCCCCCCCGACTCGCAGATGTACCTATTTTCAGCTAGCTCCAGTCTGGGCCTGTGTGAGCCAGTGGTGGCTGCAGGGGAGAGGAGAGCGTGCTCGTCAATGACTGGAAAAGCCTGGAGTGGTGACATCAAATATAGATTCCTGTGTCCCATCTGTTGTTGGTGCTCCCTCCTCTTCCCTGCATACACTACTGGCTCACACAGAAATAACATGACCGGACAGCCTGAAAATATATATATAGAAAAAAATCAAAAAGGTTAAAAAAAAAAAAAAAAAACCCTACTGGGTATTGATCCCAAGTGCACAGTGCTGCAACAAGTATTATAGTGTGAACATGACATATGTATAGCTTCCATTAACCACTTAAGGACCGCCTACTGCACATTTACGTCGGCAGAATGGCACGGCTGGGCACATCAACGTATATATACGTTGGTTTTAGTACCCAGCCGTGGGTCGCGGGCACGCGCCCGCGACCCGGTCCAAAGCTCCAGGACCGGGACCGCGCCCGCGACCCGGTCCGAAGCTCCGGGACCGCGGGATTCGCGGACCCGATCGCCGCTGCAGTGCGGCGATCCGTCCCTGGAGCGGAAGAACGGGGAGAGCCGTGTGTACACACGGCTTCCCCGTGCTTCTCTGTGGCCGGAGCATCGATCGCGTCATCCCTGTAGTAGGGGGACGCGATCGATGACGTCACACCTACAGCCACACCCCCCTACAGTTGTAAACACACACATTAGGGCACACATTCCCTACAGCGCCACCTGTGGTTAACTCCCAAACTGCAACTGTCATTTCCACAGTAAACAATGCAATTTAAATGCATTTTTTGCTGTGAAAATGACAATTGTCCCAAAAATGTGTCAAAATTGTCCGAAGTGTCCGCCATATTGTCGCAGTCACGAAAAAAATCGCTGATCACCGCTATTAGTAGTAAAAAAAAAATAATTAATAAAAATGCAATAAAACTATCCCTTATTTTGTAAACGCTATAAATTTTGCGAAAACCAACCGATAAACGCTTATTGCGATTTTTTTTACCAAAAATATGTAGAAGAATACGTATCGGCCTAAACTGAGGAAAAAAAATGTTTTTTTATATATTTTTGGGGGATATTTATTATAGCAAAAAGTAAAAAATATTGCATTTTTTTTTAAATTGTCGCTCTATTTTTGTTTATAGCGCAAAAAATAAAAACCGCAGAGGTGATCAAATACCACCAAAAGAAAGCTCTATTTGTGGGAAAAAAAGGACGCAAATTTTGTTTGGGAGCCACGTCGCACGACCGCGCAATTGTCTGTTAAAGCGACGCAGTGCCGAATCGCAAAAACCCCTTGGGTCATTTGCCAGCGTATTGGTCCGGGTCTTAAGTGGTTAACTGAAATATTATAAAATAACCCTACTGGGTAGTGAGGAATCACCGGTGCTGCAAAAAAACTCATTGTGCAAAAAAAAGTACAGAAAATGTTATTAAAACAATTCAACAAATACAATAATTCTAAGATGGCCCTACTGGGTAGTGAATCCAAATCGCCAGTGCTGCAATAACACACAATTGTGCAAATATATAAGTAAACAAACAAATTCCATATAACAATCTATAAAAACCATCCAAAAACATGGCTATGAATGAACATTTTATTAATAACTATATAAAACTAGTTTATTTATTTATATATTTGTACAATTGTGGTTTTTTTCTGCAGCAATGGTGATTTGGATTCACTGAGACATTGGGATCACAAAGACAGTGGAGCTGAGGGAAAGGGGGAGGCTGAGAGATGACAAGAGAGACTGCTAGCCCTACCTTCCATGGCAGCGTGTCTCCTTTGATCCTTCCAGCAGCTCCCGGGACTCATTTCACTGGAGAGGAAGTTAGAGCAACCCATGCTCTGGAGGCACAGGAGAGGCCGCGCCCGCCTATTCTCGCCTCTTGGGGGGGGAGAGGTCAAGGAGGAGGTGGCCGGGGATTAACTAATTTCCCGACTTCCGGGCTCTCAGGCCTATCTGTCCGCAGCTCGGCCCCTCGCTGATTACTGACAGAAGAGAAATCCCCCTGCTGATGGGGGACAGCTGCGCGGGCCACATGACAAGGCCTGGCGGGCCGGATTTGGCCCGCGGGCCTTGTGTTTGCCACCCCTGACCTACAGCACATAATCTATACCCAATGTTTGTAGACCAGCCAATGTACAGTATTGTCCCCAATCTGTGCTGTACTATGAATTGCCACCGGCGGAATCCTCAGAAACCGACATCTTTGAAAGTTTTTTTATTTCTGGTTTCCGCCAATCCCTACATTATCACTGTGTACTGTAGGGATGTAGAAGCTGGTGGGAGGTACAATGTCAGACCAGAAACGCAACAGTCTAAAGAAGCCTCCCCTCATCGTTTTTATTGGAAGTTCCATTCACGGTTGGGGTTACAGGTGTGGGTATGAATCCCGGAATATGTTTCCACAACCTATTGCTGCTCAGGAAGCCACTCTGTTAATGACATTCCACCTATAAAAAGTCCTGATGGATACAACCTACCCATGACCTGGATCAATGAAGACCTTCATAGACCTCTCTCAGGATGGGTAAGCTAAACTGTGGGCAAACCACTACATGCAACCATACAATACTTACAGGGCAGGACTTGCGGTGGTGGGGGGGCTTTTGGACTTAATAATAGAAGCCCTGGAGCAGAGAAGCGGGGGGGGGGGTTTGGGTTGTTACCGCCGACCGATCATAGTTGGGGGGGGGGGGGGGGGGGGCTGGATCCACCGACCTATCAAAGTTGTTGAGCGGGGGAATGCGCCAACCGATCATATTTGTTGAGAGGGGGGGGGGGGGGCATCCATCTGCTGAAGTTGTTGAGGTTGTGCCGAGGATTATATCCACCCGCCAAAGTTGAGTGGGGGGGGGGCGTGAAATTGCCGCGTTTGAGCCTGGGGCCCATGGGCTTAAGCCAAGTCAAGCCCAATGGTAAGTCCAGCCCTGAATACATATATTGGGAGGGGAGTTTACCTGACAACGTTTTTGCCCATCCAGCACAACCCAACCTACTAGCGAAAATCCTGGGGTTCAGGTCTTTCAAAGGCATAATTTACACTTTTATGTTGTGGACGTACGGTAAAAACATGTAACAGATGAGTGGGGGCCATGAGACCTTGCAATAATTTCATGCTTTTTGGGGGGACCCCTTATTAAACTGAGGCGTTTGAGGGGCTGCATTTGATGGGCACAGTGGCGGCAATTGATGGTTTTCTTTTTCAGTTTGTTTGCACCCTCCAAAAAAATATATGCTGTAGAATGAGCATACTGTTCTGTGCCCATTCTCTGCTGGGCACCTTTCCCTCTTACCCACCCCTTTTCCTGGCCCCTGGGTATGATACATTCATCATGGACCTAAACTTTAAACTTAAAGAAGAAAAAATTGCTATACAACAAACAGATTTGACTGTAATCTTTTTATAAAAACCAATATTGAATTCCTGTGACCCCCCACTCCCCTCCCCCACACTTTTACTGAAGCGTGCCTTGCAAAACGTATTTATCAGCCGCGGTGAACGTTACTTAAAAACTCTTTCAGGCAGCCCGGCTTGTGATTTGTGGAGTGATCCTTTAAGTGTTGAACCGGCTCCTGATGGAGATGAGAAGAATAGATTTCCCCAGAAGGGAAGAAAATCGCGCCGTAATTATCATTATCTTGCCAGCGCCGCAGACTGTAACCGGCTCGTTATCCGCGCAATCATCTATTTTTGGGCAGAATATCGCTGCTCTGGTGTACAAAGAGTCCCGGGGCTAAAAATATAGGCCCGGCGCCCCTGAATATTACACCTTATTACGCCGTATTCAGGACCATCTTTAATATTGACTGGACCCTGGGCAAACATTTTCTTGCCCCCCCCCCCCCCATGCAATTTTGCTCTCCACCTGCTCTGAGACATACAATAAATAGCAGCTAGACTTAAAATCAGTTTACTAAAATTGGATCAGGCAGCGATTTTGATTGGTTGCTAGAGGTTACAGTGTATCATTACCACTCACTGACTGGCTGCTAGAGGTTACAGTATATATTATGGCTCACTGATTATTTTCTGCACATGACTTCTGGTTGTTGGTTGCTAGAGATTACTTTACATCAATACTGCTCACTGATTGGTTGCTGCATATCCTTACTGCTCACTGATTGGTTGTTAAAGGTTACAGCACATCATCTCTACACTGCCTGCCAGTGGCGGCCGGTGCTCAAAATTTTTTGGGGGGCGCAAACAAACGACAAAAAAAAAGAACAATTGCAGTCTCACTGTGCCCATCAAACACAGCTATTGTGCCTATCAATTGCAGCCACTGTGCCCATCAATTGTGGCCACTGTGCCATGCCATCAAACGCAACCACTGTGCCATCATTTATCGCCACTGTGTCATGCCAAACGCAACCACTGTGCCATCAATTGTCGCCACTGTGCCCATCAATTGTCACCACTGTGCCATGTCATCAAACGCAACCACTGTGCCATCAATTGTCGCTACTGTGCCCATCAATTGTCACCACTGTGCCATGTCATCAAACGCAACCACTGTGCCATCATTTATCACCACTGTGCCCATCAATTGTCACCACTGTGCCATCAATTGTTGCCATTGTGCCCAGCAATTGTTGCCACTGTGCCCTGTAAAATGCCCCCCCCCCCTCTGCCTGGCACTTTCTGGGGTCAGCCATCCTGCTTCTACCGCCCCTCGATGTCTTCTCCCGCCCTTGATGACGCTTCAGCCAATCGGGTTACTGGTAGCCAGGACCGGTGAACCTGATTGGCTGAGACGCCTGTCAGTCTCTTATCCAAGGAACGCACCCCCGTGCGTCCCTTGGATAAGCATCTGGAAGCCATTTACAGCCTAAGTCACTTCCACAGCCAACCAGCTGCCGTTATTCAGATGGTCGGCCCTCTTAATAGTCGGCGGCAGCGGCAATACCTAGATTCATGCAATGCAGGAATCTAGGTATTGTATACAGTGGCGGTGCGAGAGGGGACCGCCCTCTATTATGGATGCACCGCCACTACTGCCTGCACACCATGGACTGCGGAGGTGAGGGGGCCCATCAATAGACAGAAAACTCTTATGAATCCTCGGATCAGTGGTAAGGGGGGATTAGTGGCAGTACATTGTGGCAAATTCTGAATCAGTTAGGGACCTTAGATTGTAAGCTCCTTGAGGGTAGGGACCGATGTGAATGTATATGTAAAGCGCTGCGTAAATTGACGGCGCTATATAAGTACCTTAATAATAATGTAGCACAAAGCTGGAAATCTTTGGCAAGTATATAGTGGGGGGGGTTCTACCACTGTAATGGGGGCATTTGCACTGACCACCAATGTAACAGGGGATTTTACGCCACCCACTAATAGAAAAAGAGGGATTTCTACACTGACCAGTGGCGGTGCGTCCATAAGGGCACACAGGTGACGGCCTCACTCCAAAAGATAGATTCCTGCATTGCATGAATCTATCTATGGCTACCACTCCCAGCCCCTAAATTACAGCGGGGGGGGGGGGGTTTTGAAGCACCCAATTAGAGCCATTGGCGTAAAAAAAAGGTAAAAAGAAAGCACCATACCTGGCGCTCGCAGTTCACCCAACAGAAAAGCAAGTTCATTTGTTTTCCTAACACTGAACCGCCACACCGCCAATCAGGTGTGCAGGTCTGTTACCAGTCACCTGATAGGCGTCCAATCACAGCACCTGTCGTTTCAGCCAATCATAGGAGAGGACGGGAGGAGCGTGCGGGAGAAGACATGGAGGAGCATAGAAAACGCTGCTCTCCAGATGCCGCCATCGTCCCCCACTGCCCAACCATGACAGGGTAAGTACCGGGCAGATGGTGGACACAGTGGCAGCATTTGATGGGCACAGGGGCATTGTTTAATGGGGGTTTTGTTTCAGTTAGTTTGGGCCCACCAAAAAAAAATTGAGCGCCAGCTGCCACTGACACCAATGTAATTGGAGGATTTACACCATGGGTCCTCAAACTACGGCCCTCCAGCTGTTCAGGAACTACAATTCCCATCATGCCCTAGTCATGTCTGTGAATGTCAGAGTTTTACAATGCCTCATGGGACTTGTAGTTCCGACACAGCTGGAGGGCCGTAGTTTGAGGATCCCTGATTTACACCAACCACCAGTGTAAGGGTGAATATACAATGATCTCCATGTAGGGGGTAATTTACGCTGACAACCATTTTAGAGTAGATTTGTACTGACCACCAATGTAAGGTAACACTTTTACACCAACCACTAATGTTAGGGGGGATTTACACTGACTATTAGGGATGAGCCGAACACCCCCGGGTTCATGTCGCACCAGAACGTTCGAACAGACCGCGGGTTCGCACAAATATTTCGAACCCCATTGAAGTCTATGGGACCCGAACGTTCGAATTCAAAAACGGACGTTTTAAAGACCAAAATTCAATCAAATGTTGGAAAACGTCGTTCAGAACCCGGGTCTTGCCCCAGGGAACATGTATCAATGGAAATTATTTTTTTTAAAAATGGCCGTTTTTTCCGGAGCAGCAATTTTAATGATGCTTAAAGTGAAAAAATAAAATTCCTTTAAATATCACACCTGCTGGGTGTCTACAGTAGTGGCACGTGTTTAGAAATGTCCCTGCACAACATGAGAGGACTATAAAAAAAAAAGTAATTAATGCTACTTGCGCAAGTTCTGTTTGGCAACATTATGTCGAATATTTTAGCGGTGGTGGGGGGCCATTATTGTTTTGTCAAAGAAAATTATTAGAAAAAAGGGCACCCCTCAAACATACTGTAATTGGAGCGCAACAAGGAGCCACGTGCAAATTATTGCATCAAAATTTGTTATTAGGCGCCCCTGTTAAACAGGGGCAGAAAAATTGGGCCTTGGGCACAACACAACACTGCAATCCCTCACAATAACTCCAATTGGAGAGCAACAAGAAGCCACGTGCAAAGTATTGCATCAAAAATTGTTATTAGGCGCCCCTGTTAAACAGGGGCAGAAAAATTGGGCCTTGGGCACAACACTGCAACCCCTCACAATAACTCCAATTGGAGCGCAACAAGGAGCCACGTGCAAAGTATTGCATCAAAAATTGTTATTAGGCTCCCCTGTTAAACAGGGGCTGAAAAATTGTGCCTTAGGCACTAGTGGCGGAGCCCAGAAACACAACATTTCTTACTAGCTATCAGCAAGAAAAGTGAGGAGGACAAGGATATTCCATCAGCAGCATAAGAGGACAGTCAGCATCAGCAGTCTAAAAGGGATCCGACTTTTCAACAAAAAGATATTATTCATTAATATCAGCATCAGGTGCTTGGTAGCTGGTGTTGATCCAAGCCTGATTCATTTTGATGAAGGTCAGTCGATCAACAGAGCTGGTGGAGAGGCGCACCCTGTGATCAGTCACAAAGCCTCCAGCAGCACTGAATGTCCGTTCTGAAAGAACACTAGATGCAGGGCAAGCCAGTAGCTCAATTGCGTACTGGGCAAGCTCTGGCCAGTGATCCATCCTCAAGACCCAGTAAGCCAGAGGATTTTCGGTGTGGAAGGTGTCCAAGTCGGATCTTGCCCCTAGGTATTCCCGGACCATGTAAACCAGACGCTGGCGATGGTTGCTGGAACCGGTCAGACCTTGGGGCTGCGGACTAAAAAACTGCCTGAACGCATCGGTCAGGCGACAACCTTCTCCACCGCCCCTTCTGTGACTCACCGAAGCCTCAGCAAGACGATGTCCAGAGCCAGGTTTTGGTAATCCCCCCGGTTCTGGGAACGCATTGCACAGACCCTTCTGCAAGGCCCCCCGCAGAAGTTTCATCTTCTGCTCCCTCTGCGATGACAACATAAGGTCCGCAACCTTACTCTTGTAACGTGGATCAAGGAGAGTCGCCAGCCAGTAATGATCCCTCTCCTTAATAGCATGTACACGAGGATCCTTACGCAGGCTTTGCAGGATCAGGGAGGCCATGCAGCGAAGGTTTGCAGAGGCATTCGGGGCACAGTCCTCTGTGTCACTGAGGACGACAGGATTCACAGGCACCTCATCCCAGCCACGTAAAACTCCACATGCTCCTTGGGACTGTAAATGATCCCTTGAAGACTGCTGCTGCTGAGTGCTAGGCTCCACCTCTATGCTGCTGATACAATCCTCCTCCTCCTCCTCTTCCTGTGTGCTAGGTGGGCAAGCAGGACTACTGTCTGGGTAAAGGGGGCCTTGAGAGGTAAGGAAGTCCTCCTCTTCCTCCCTCTGTTCTGCCTCAAGGGCCCTGTCCATTATTCCACGTAGCATGTGCTCCAACATGTGAATAAGAGGGACAGTCTCACTGATGCATGCACTGTCACTGCTCACCATCCTCGTGGCCTCCTCAAATGGTGACAGGACAGTGCATGCATCCCTGATCAAGGCCCACTGGCGTGGGGAAAAAAAAACCTAGCTCCCCTGACCCAGTTCTGCTGCCATATTGGCACAGGTACTCATTGATGGCCCGTTGCTGCGTGTGCAGCCGCTGCAGCATGGCCAACGTTGAGTTCCATCTGGTGGGCATGTCACAAATTAGGCGGTTCTTCGGCAGGTTGTATTCCCTTTGGAGGTCAGTCAGCCGAGCAGTGGCATTATACGACCTTCGAAAATGCACACAGACTTTCCTGGCCTGCTTCAGGACATCCTGCAAGCCCGGGTACCTGCCCAAGAACCGCTGCACCACCAAATTGAGGACATGCGCAAAACAGGGCACGTGGGTGAGTTTTCCCTGTCGCAGGGCAGAGAGGAGGTTGGTGCCATTATCGCTGACCACCATTCCAGGCTTCAGCTGGCGTGGCGTCAACCCCCCTTTCAGACTGACCCTGCAGAGCTGACAAAACCTCTTCCCCAGTGTGGCTCCTGTCTCCCAAGCACACCAGCTCTAGCACCGCATGGCATCTCTTGGCCTGCATTCCTGCGTATCCCCTCGTACGCCTATAGAGCACGGCTGGTTCGGAGAAAACATCACCACAGGAAGAGGCCACAGAGGAAGAAGAAGAGGAGGGGGTGGAGGAGAGAGAGGTGTGTCACAAGCAGTAGTAGTGTTTTGGAGGCGTGGTGGCGGAACAACCTCCAAAACTACTGGACCTTGCCCTGCGTCCTTCCCAGCTGCCAGCAGAGTCACCCAATGCGCCGTAAAAGACAGGTAACGTCCCTGTCCATGCCTGCTGGACCATGAGTCAGCGGTAATATGCACCTTACCACTGACCGCCCTGTCCAGCGAGGCATGGACATTGCCTTCCACATGCCGGTAGAGAGCCGGAATAGCCTTCCGTGAGAAAAAGTGGCGTTTTGGTACTTGCCACTGAGGTACTGCACATTGCACAAACTCACGGAAGGGGGCAGAATCTACCAACTGAAAAGGTAGCAGTTGAAGGGCTAGCAATTTCGCTAAGCTAGCATTCAACTGCTGGGCATGTGGATGGCTGGGATTGCACTTCTTTCGGCGCTGCAGCAGCTGGGGCAGGGAAATTTGCCTGGTACTATCAGTAGATTAACCGCTACTACTAGCTTGTGACACACCTATTTCTACACCTTCACTGCAGGCTTCAGAGAGGACTGGGGGTCTACTGGGGTTGGAGGTCCCAGAAGGGCAAGGGGGGGTACGCTTTTGTCTTTGGTGTGGGTCTTTCTGGTGTGCTTGCCAACGAGCTGCATGGCAGGTCGACATATGTCTGGACAAGCATGTGGTACCCAGGCGGTTGATGTTTTGGCTACGCGAGATACGCTTGCGACATAAGTTGCAAATAGCAAAGGTACGATCTTGTGGACATGTTTCAAAAAAGGCCCACACCAAAAAACTTTTGCTGTACCGGTCAGACACAGCAGCGCCATGCACAAGCGCCGTAGATGTGCGCTGTAATGCAGTGGTTGTGACCTTAAGCTGACCCCTGGAGGACATCCTGCCTCTTTGGAGATGTGCCTGTGCCTCGTCCTCCTCCTCCTCCTCCTCCCTCCTATCAGGCACCCAGGTATCATCCCCTCCCTCCTCATCACTGTCAACAACCTGGCAGTATGCTCCAGCTGGGGGAACATCATCACTAGTGTTGAGCAGAATATGCCATATTCGATTTCGCGATATATCTCGAATATATAGTCGAATATTCGAGATATATTCGCTAAATACGAATATTCGTGATATTTTTTGGAAATGAAATGATTGCGAATTTTCGCTATTGCGATTTTTTCGCTATTGCGAATATTCGAGAAATGCGGAATGGAGCACTCTGATTGGCTCAGAATATTCGTGATATATTACAATACAAAATAATTGCGAATATTCGGCAAATGCGGAAGGAGCACTCTGATTGGCTCAGAATATTCGTGATATATTACAATACAAAATAATTGCGAATATTCGGCAAATGCGGAAGGAGCACTCTGATTGGCTCAGAATATTCGTGATATATTACAATACAAAATAATTGCGAATATTCGGCAAATGCGGAAGGAGCACTCTGATTGGCTCAGAATATTCTTGATATATTACAATACAAAATAATTGCGAATATTCGAGAAATGCGGAATGGAGCACTCTGATTGGCTCAGAATATTCTTGATATTTTATCGTAATTTCGCAAAAATGCGAATGAGAAATTTATTGCGGAATTTCGACAGTAACACTCTGAAATCGAATATATGTGTTATTTTAGCTAAAAACAATATTGCGAATTTCTCGAAAATAATCGCGCGATATCGCTATTGCCGAATAATCGCATTGCGATTTTTCGGCAATATAAATTGATCGCTGCAGCTACTCGGCCCAAGGTCTCTAATCATACCAGCAATGCTTTTAGACGTCGATGGGGATCTCTAGGATGTGATCTGTTCTAAAAAAAAAATAAAAAAAATACGAATATTCGAAATAGCGAATATTCACCGCAAAATTTGCAATATATCGCGAACACTCGAATATGCCATATTCGAGCCGAATATTCGCAATACGAATATTCGTGAGCAACACTAATCATCACTGACAAAGTGCTGTCCCTCTCGGCCACCCCCTCTCCCTGGGCTCACATCAATGCCTTCCTCTATCAGTGTTCCGTCATCGGAGTCTTCAAAACGCTGCGCATCTTCCTGCAGCATGTACCCATCACTGTGTTGAAACAGTTCGGGGGACTCCTCAGGAGGACATGGTGGTACTAGGGAAGTATTGTCTGAAGCCATTGTGCAGAGGGAAGAGGATGCCTTGGCAGCTGCTTTGCCAGATAAACTTTGATCAGTCTGTGTGAGAGAGGATGAGGAGGATGAGGACGGCTTGGTCATCCACTCTACTAATTTCTCTGCATGTTGAGGCTCAACACGGCCAGCTCCCGAAAAGAAGGACGAGCGGCCACGGCCACGTGCTGAAGAGGATGCACCACATCCACTACCAGCGTTACCTCTACATGCAGAGCCTGCTTGCCCTCGTGACTCTCTGCCTCTCTTTGTTGTCCTTCCAGACATATTTATGCGTTCAGGTGGTATGTAACAGCACAAGCGCAGTGACACCAACTGCGTTCAGGTGGTATGTAACAGCACAAGCGGAGTCACACCAACTGCGCTCAGGTGGTATGTAACAGCACACGTACAGTGACACTAACTGCGCTCAGGTGGTATATAACAGCACAGGTGCGGTGACACTAACTGCGCTCAGTTGGTATATAACAGCACACGTACAGTGACACTAACTGCGCTCAGGTGGTATATAACAGCACACGTACAGTGACACTAACTGCGCTCAGGTGGTATATAACAGCACAGGTGCGGTGACACCAAATGCGCTCAGGTGGTATATAACAGCACACGTACAGTGACACTAACTGCGCTCAGGTGGTATATAACAGCACAGGTGCGGTGACACCAACTGCGCTCAGGTGGTATGTAACGGCACACGTACAGTGACACTAACTGCGCTCAGGTGGTATATAACAGCACAGGTGCGGTGACACCGAATGCGCTCATGTGGTATATAACAGCACACGTACAGTGACACTAACTGCGCTCAGGTGGTATATAACAGCACACGTACAGTGACACTAACTGCGCTCAGGTGGTATATAACAGCACAGGTGCGGTGACACCAAATGCGCTCAGGTGGTATGTAACAGCACACGTACAGTGACACTAACTGCGCTCAGGTGGTATATAACAGCACACGTACAGTGACACTAACTGCGCTCAGGTGGTATATAACAGCACAGGTGCGGTGACACCAAATGCGCTCAGGTGGTATGTAACAGCACACGTACAGTGACACTAACTGCGCTCAGGTGGTATATAACAGCACACGTACAGTGACACTAACTGCGCTCAGGTGGTATATAACAGCACAGGTGCGGTGACACCAAATGCGCTCAGGTGGTATGTAACAGCACACGTGCGGTGACACCAAATGTAACACTAACTGCTCAGGTGGTATATAACAGCACACGTAATTGACACTAACTGCGCTCAGGTGGTATATAACAGCACAGTGCGGTGACAAATGCGCTCAGGTGGTATATAACAGCACAGGTGCGGTGACACCAAATGCGCTCAGGTGGTATGTAACAGCACACGTCAGGACACTAACTGGTATGGTATAACAGCACACGTACAGTGACACTAACTGCGCTCAGGTGGTATATAACAGCACAGGTGCGGTGACACCAAATGCGCTCAGGTGGTATGTAAAAGCACACGTGCGGTCACAACAAATGCGCTAAGGAGGTATGTAACAGCACACTTACGGTGACACCAAATGCGCTCAGGTGGTATGTAACAGCACACGTGCGGTGACACCAAATGCGCTCAGGTGGTATGTAACAGCACACGTGCGGTGACACCAAATGCGCTCAGGTGGTATGTAACAGCACACGTACAGTGACACCAAATGCGCTCAGGTGGTATGTAACAGCACACGTACAGTGACACTAACTGCACTCAGGTGGTATATAACAGCACACGTACAGTGACACTAACTGCGCTCAGGTGGTATATAACAGCACAGGTGCGGTGACACTAACTGCGCTCAGGTGGTATGTAACAGCACACGTACAGTGACACTAACTGCGCTCAGGTGGTATATAACAGCACAGGTGCGGTGACACCAAATGCGCTCAGGTGGTATATAACAGCACACGTACAGTGACACTAACTTCGCTCAGGTGGTATATAACAGCACAGGTGCGGTGACACCAAATGCGCTCAGGTGATATGTAACAGCACACGTGCGGTGACAACAAATACGCTAAGGAGGTATGTAACAGCACACGTGCGGTGACACCAAATGCGCTCAGGTGGTATGTAACAGCACACGTGCGGTGACACCAAATGCGCTCAGGTGGTATGTAACAGCAGACGTGCGGTGACACCAAATGTGAACGGCCAATGTTCGATGCCAACATGTGTTCGCATCGAACACGAAGCTCATCCCTACTGTAAGAGCAATTTTGCACTTACCACCAATGAAAAAGAGAAATAAGGATGAGGTTTCTGGAACTGGCTGGGGGGCAATGTGGAGGGGTAAGAGGACTCTTCAGCAGACTTGGTGGCCCTGTAGAGGATGAGGTTTTTGGAGTAGGTTGGAGGGCAACATGGAAGGTTTGGGGGGGTAAAAGTATCTGGGGGCCCTGTGGGGGATGGGGATTGTGGTGGGGGTAAGGAGACTCCTTAGCAGACTTGGTAGCGATGTAGATGATGAGGTTTCTGGAGTAGGTTGGGGGGCCTTGTGGAGACTAAGGGTTCTCTGGGTGGCACTGGGGGGGGGGGGGGTTGTGGAGGGTGTAAGGGGACTCTTCAGCAGACTTTGTAGTCCTATAAAGGATGAGGTTTTTGGAGCAGGTTGGGGGGGCTGGGTGGCACGGTGGGGGTTGTGGAGGGTGTAATGGGACTCTTCAGCAGACTTGGTGGCTCTCTAGTGGATGAGGTTTCTGGAGTAGGTTTCGGGGGGGGGGGGGGGGCGCAATGTAGAGAGGATAAGGTTTCTGCACTAGGTTGGGGGGGGGGGGGCTGTGGAGGCTAAGGGCTCTCTGGAGGGGGGGGGGTGCGGCGCACTGTGGGGAATTGGGACTCTTCAACAGATGTGGTGGCCCTGTAGGAGGATGAAGTAGCTTGGGGGGGCACCATGGAAGGCTGGGGGTCAGAGTGCTGGGGGGGATATCTGGGGTGTAGAGAGGTCAGAGTGCTGAGAGATATCTAGAGTGTAGAGGGGTCAGAGTGCTGGGGGGATATCTGGGGTGTAGAGGGGTCAGAGTGCTGGGGGGATATCTGGGGTGTAGAGGGGTAAGAGTCCTGGGGGGATATCTGGGGTGTAGAGGGGTAAGCCTGGGGGGATATCTGGGGTGTAGAGGGGTCAGAGTGCTGGGGGATATCTGGGGTGTAGAGGGGGTAAGAGTCCTGGGGGGATATCTGGGGTGTAGAGGGGTCAGAGTGCTGGGGGGATATCTGGGGTGTAGAGGGGTAAGAGTCCTGGGGGGATATCTGGGGTGTGTAGAGTATGCTGGGGTGTAGGGGTAGAGAGGTCAGAGTGCTGGGGGATATCTGGGGTGTAGAGGGGTAGTAGAGGGGTCAGTCTGGGGGATATCTGGGGTGTAGAGGGGTCAGAGTGCTGGGGGGATATCTGGGGTGTAGAGGGGTAAGAGTGCTGGGGGGATATCTGGGGTGTAGAGGGGTCAGAGTGCTGGGGGGATATCTGGGGTGTAGAGGGGTCAGAGTGCTGGGGGATATCTGGGGTGTAGAGGGGTAAGAGTCTGGGGGGATATCTGGGGTGTAGAGGGGTAAGAGTCTGGGGGGATATCTGGGGTGTAGAGGGGTCAGAGTGCTGGGGGGATATCTGGGGTGTAGAGGGGTCAGAGTGCTGGGGGGATATCTGGGGTGTAGAGGGGTAAGAGTCCTGGGGGGATATCTGGGGTGTAGAGGGGTAAGAGTCCTGGGGGGATATCTGGGGTGTAGAGGGGTAAGAGTGCTGGGGGGATATCTGGGGTGTAGAGGGGTCAGAGTGCTGGGGGATATCTGGGGTGTAGAGGGGTCAGAGTGCTGGGGGGATATCTGGGGTGTAGAGGGGTAAGAGTCCTGGGGGGGATATCTGGGGTGTAGAGGGGTAAGAGTCCTGGGGGGATATCTGGGGTGTAGAGGGGTCAGAGTGCTGGGGGATATCTGGGGTGTAGAGGGGTCAGAGTGCTGGGGGTGGGGGTATCTGGGGTGTAGAGGGGTCAGAGTGCTGGGGGGATATCTGGGGTGTAGAGGGGTAAGAGTGCTGGGGGGATATCTGGGGTGTAGAGGGGTCAGAGTGCTGGGGGGATATCTGGGGTGTAGAGGGGTCAGAGTGCTGGGGGGATATCTGGGGTGTAGAGGGGGTCAGAGTGCTGGGGGATATCTGGGGTGTAGAGGGGTCAGAGTGCTGGGGGGATATCTGGGGTGTAGAGGGGTCAGAGTGCTGGGGGATATCTGGGGTGTAGAGGGGTCAGAGTGCTGGGGGGATATCTGGGGTGTAGAGGGGTCAGAGTGCTGGGGGGATATCTGGGGTGTAGAGGGGTCAGAGTGCTGGGGGGATATCTGGGGTGTAGAGGGGTCAGAGTGCTGGGGGGATATCTGGGGTGTAGAGGGGTCAGAGTGCTGGGGTGATATATGGGGTGTAGAGGGGTCAGAGTTCTGGGGGGATATCTGGGGTGTAGAGGGGTCAGAGTTCTGGGGGGATATCTGGGGTGTAGAGGGGTCAGAGTGCTGGGGGATATCTGTGATGTAGAGGAGTCAGATTAAGACAGCCCTAGCGCCTGCACAGCTTCAGGACCGCATCTTGCGACCGGTTCACTTTAACTCCCTCGCCTTTCGCACCTCGCGCGCAGTCACGTGCGTCTCTCACTTTCTCAGCGAAGCGCTGTGATGACCTGCCAGAAGATGACGACCGAACTGACACCGATCCAGGCGCGCAGATGTTGGCTGCCTGAGCGAAGGAAGTTGTTTATCAGAAGCTCTTAAAAAGGAATGACAAAGAACACACAGTCACTGTTGGAGAAAAAAAAACCTTTCCTCTCCTCTGATTGGACGAGGCGCCGCTGGCGGCCTCCGTGTCACCGCCGTAATGCAAAACACACAAGCTGCTGTTCTCTTCATAAAAGAAACTAATTTCATGAAAATAAAAACAATTATAAATAAATAAATATTGTATAACTGGATACATTGTGTCAGAGATTAGAAACAAATGTACAGTCGTTTTTTTTTGCGCCCCAAATATTTACCGGTACACACGAAAAGGCGCACACCTCCAGGTACGAAGAGCGAATGCGTTTCAGTGCGTTTCCATGCGAGGCGTATGACATGGCAGCACATTCGTTTCAATGGGCTGTCCTGCGGGGGAGGAACGAAAAAAAAGGAGTTCCTGACCGATCTCCAAAATGCGGTTTGGTGCGTTCAAACGTGTGCGTTAACAAATGCGGCAGGGTTGGCGTCATTCATTTTTCACACATAGGGGGGCAGCCCATTGAAATGAATAAGCTTGCCCAATGTACAGAGGCGGACCTGCTCTTGGATGCACCCAGGCAGGGCCACCATCAGGTGGGTACAGGCAGTACACCTGTAAGGGGTCCAGAGGTCCCCAGGTGGCAACCCCCCACTTTTATTTAAAAAATTTTTGTAAGGGGCCCGGATGGCAACCCCCCCTTTTTTTTTGTAAGGGGCCCGGATTTTCCCAGGGCCCCCCACCCAGAGGCCCCAGGGCACCCAAATGGCAATCCCCCCCTTTTTTTTGTTTTTTTTTACTTTTTTTTTTGTAAGGGGCCCGGAGGCCCCAGGGCCCTGGATGGCAACCCCCCCCCTTTTTTCCCCCTCTGCTTCTCAACTTGCGTTCCCCCTCACTTCTCAACTTGGGGCAACCCCCTGCTTCTCAATTAGCGGCCGTACCCCCCCCCCCAGTTCTCTGTTCCAGGGGGCCAATGCCTGAAGCTGTGTTACCTGCACCCAGGGCCTCCATTAGAAATCACAGGGTGTCAAACAGCCCCCCCCCCAATTAAATTACAAAAAATATATATATATATACAATTTTAAAAAAAAATGTATATATATTTTTTACATTGTTTTTACAACACTGTTTTGGGGGGTATTGGATTAAATGTTGGGTCTATTTAGATGCCTGATATCTCTCCCTTGAAACAGAGAAAGGAATTTGTGGACACAGATTCTTCTCTGCAGCCTCAGCTGCACTAAAGATGAATGAACAGGAGACAGAGGCTCCTCCCCATTCATAAACTGATGCATAGTAGACACCCTTCACTAATCTCAGTTATGAATGGACACAGGAGCGATCAGTACTGATCACTCACTATGTCCGGTTCAGAAAAGGAAGTGGGGGGGGGGGTCGGTAAATGACATACTCTCCACCCTTCATCCGTCTGTGTACACGCAACAGCCAGTGGGAGAGGAAAGCCGGCAGCACATGGGGCTGGGGGAATCAGATGTGGGCAGCCTGGGGAGGTGGGGATTGGTGTGGTGGGACAGGAGGACAATTACAGAAGGATGCAGTCTGTGTCTGTGTGTCTCTCCCTTCAGCAGCTAAAAGGGAGGGAGAGGGGAGAACTGATTTTCATCTGCTGGAGGGAGAGACACAGACATAGTGCATCGTTCTGTAATTGTCCTCCCGTCCCATTGACCCCCCCCCTGCTGTGTACCTGGGCCCCTTTACAGGAGGACCAGTGATAAACCCCCCCTCCATTTATCTTTGCTGCTCCCCAGAAAAAAAGCCCCCCCCCCCCACACACAAAAGAAACGCCCAATTATCCCTACTAGCACCAATCCCTCCTCAAAAAAAATCCCCTCCTACTACAATTCCTCTAGCCGTCTAGCGTGTCACCTCTTCTAGCTTAACCCCCCTCCCCAACACAAATCTCCCTAAATCACCACTCCTAGCACCCCCCCCCCACTCCAAATTTCTCCTCCCAGTACAATACCCCTACCCCTCCACAATATGAACTCTCCTAGCTCAAACCCTCTCCCCCAAGTCCCCCCTCCTAGCACAATTGCTTCCCCCCCCCATCGCCCCCTCACCAACATGAGGCCCCCTAAATCACCACTCCTAGCACCCTCCCACTCCAAATTTCTCCTCCCAGTACCATACCCCTACCCCCTCCACAATATGAACTCTCCTAGCTCAAACCCTCTCCCCCAAGTTCCCCCTCCTAGCACAATTGCTTCCCCCCCCCCATCGCCCCCTCCCCAACATGAGGCCCCCTAAATCACCACTCCTAGCACCCCCCCCCACTCCAAATTTCTCCTCCCAGTACCATACCCCTACCCCCTCCACAATATGAACTCTCCTAGCTCAAACCCTCTCCCCCAAGTTCCCCCTCCTAGCACAATTGCTTCCCCCCCCCCATCGCCCCCTCCCCAACATGAGGCCCCCTAAATCACCACTCCTAGCACCCCCCCCCCCACTCCAAATTTCTCCTCCCAGTACCATACCCCTACCCCCTCCACAATATGACTTTTTCTAGCTCAAACCCCCTCCCCCAAGTCCCCCCCTCCTAGCACAATTACTCCCCCCCCCTTTGCCCACTCCCCAACATGAAGCCCCCTAAATCACCACTTCTAGGAGGCCCCCCACTCTCCAATTTCCCCCTACTCTAACAATTCTTATCCCCTGCTGCCCCCAAGTTCCCTCTACCAACACAAATCCCCTCACTTCCAATCTATTTGTGGGACTCCCCCCCCCCCCCAACTCAAATCATACCACAGTGCCCAGGGCAGCAGCCCCTCCTGCCCCCCCCCCCTCCCTTGTCTCAGCTCTGGCCCGACCCACGACTGAGACAAAGTCCCAGGCCGCCCAATCTGTTGGGGAAGCCCTGTGCACGGCCCGTCACTGGCGTTGGATGGCGGTAGATTGGTTGGGGGGGGGGGGTGTAAAACCCTCGCCTTCTCCATCCAGCCATTTCAGAGGGAATTTCACTTTAAAAAAAGGCGAAATCGGTCCTTTGAGCCGAGAAAAAAAAAAGAGGAGTCCAGGAAGTTGACGTCAGGCGCACATGTGAGCGCATCAGCTGATCCTGCTGACCCCGCACCTGTCGTCTTCACGCCGCCGTCCACAATGCTGCATTGTCTTGAGAGAAATATTTCCATGACGGCTGAATAAGAACCCCGTGCGCAGCTATTAATGCAGCTGTCGTGCCGGGAGCGCGCAAACTCTGCGGGAGCGCCCCCCGAAGGATTGGGAAAGTCGGGACCACGCAGCCAAACTTGCTGGCTGGACTGGATCCAAGATGATCCACAAAACATTCCTCACCCCCCTTCTAGAGGACGAATCTGAAGCCAAACGTTTTTCAGATTTCACATGTGAGCGCGGAGGAGCCGCGGGGGGTCTCGGGACCCGGGATAGATCTGTAGGGGCTTCTCGCGCATGCGCAAAGATGTCATAGGTAGGATGGTCTCGGATTTCAGCCATGCAAAGATGGGCCGGGTCTCAAAAGACAGGCAGAGCCTTTTGAAAATCTGGCAGATGTGCCAAAGATGGCCACAACATCAAAGATGGGCCGTCGTTACAGGGGGATCGAAGTTGCTCTTTAAAACAGAACGCCAAGTAAAAACAACAATAAAAAGTAGAGCCTCTTAAGGATTAAACAACAAAACCAGCATTTGCTGCGATAGTCGCTCTTAACACCAAGATTTTCCCCTGCAGTACCCTTTTTTGCCACTAGATGTCCTCTTTCTGATGGCCAGCATCATCCAATCCACTTCTGCTGAGCAGAGGCGGCTCTAAGCTTTTTGAGGCCTAAGGCCAGGGGTGTCAAACTCAATTTCATTGTGGGCCGCAAAAGGGCCGGTTGTATCTGTAAGGTTAGATGGTTAGATGTCCAGCGCATCCCCTCCTCTTACATTAGATGTTAAATGCCACCCCACCATCAGACATGGAGTCCCCCACTCTCCCTTACATCACAGTGCACCCCCCTTTCCTTAAGCTGCTGCTGGGAAGAAGCTGGATGCATTGCTTGAAAGCAGAAGTACAGAGTCTTGAGGACCAGAGGAGGGCGAGGGCCACATAAAAATGGCTTGGAGGGCCGGATTCGGCCCGCGGGCCTTGTGTTTAACACCCCTGCCTTAGGCAAAGCTTGACATGGGGGCCCCACTCTCGCCCATGAAGGGAAAAATAGTTCAAGGACAAGGGCCTCTTCCCCACAACCCTGGCCAGTGATTGTGGGGGTCTGCGGGTAGGGGGATTATCGTAAACTGGAAGCCCCCTTTAACAAGGCAGCCCCCAGATCCTGCTCTTTAACCACTTAAGGACCCCCGCACGCACATATACGGCCACAGAATGGCACGTACAGGCACAAGGGCGTAAATTTACGTCCCCGCCTGAGTGCGGTTCGGGGGTCCCATCGGGACCCCCTCCGCGGCGTGCGGGGGTCCCCCTACCTCTGGGAGCGATCCGGGATCTGCGGGCGGATGTCCGTGATATACGCCCCCCCCGCGATCGCTCCCAGCCAATGGGAGCGCGCTCCCAGCCTGTCACTTCCTCCTCCTGTGTTTACACAGGAAGGAGGAAATGATGTATTCTCTCATCCCAGCGCTGTTTCCCAGCGCTGCTGATGAGAGAAGACATGACAAGTAAGTGTGCACCAACACAACACTGACACACACTCACATAGGCATATTAACCCCTTGTGATCGCCCCCCCCCACCGCCCTGTCACAGTGTCACTGAATGCAGTGATTTAATCACTGCATTTAGTGTCAGTGTGACAGGCAGTGTAAAAAACAGTTAGTGTTAGGTTCAGGATAGCCCCCCCACCCCCCCTAATAAAGTTTTAACCCCCTGATCACCGCCCTAGTTAACCCTTTCACTCCCTATTGCCAGCGTCACTAAGCGATCATTTTTCTGATCGCTGTATTAGTGCCGCTGTTCCCGCTAGGTAGCTATTTTTTTTTTTATTGCGATTTTTTTTTTTACTAAAGACATGTGGCTAAATACATTTTGGCCTAAATGTTTGACTAAAATTTAGTTTATTTGATTTTTTTTTTAACAAAAAGTAAAAAATAGTGTTTTTTTTCAAAAATGTCGCTCTATTTTTGTATATAGCGCAAAAAATAAAAATCGCAGAGGTGATCAAATACCACCAAAAGAAAGCTCTATTTGTGGGAAGAAAAGGACGCAAATTTTGTTTGGGAGCCACGTCGCACGACCGCGCAATTGTCTGTTAAAGCGACGCAGTGCCGAATCGCAAAAACACCTTGGGTCATTTACCAGCGTATTGGTCCGGGTCTTAAGTGGTTAATATCTAAGGGGCGGGGGCCACTCGGGGATGTCACCCGGTGAACACGCACCCTTGTGACGACATTGACTGAGGGCATGCTGGGTCATTGACGTCACCGATAATTCCTTGGTTGTTAGGGACGCTGGCATCCCTACTCCTGAGTCAGGGCTCTTAACGCTGCCTGAGCACAGCAGCATTAAGGTCCCCCGTTTCTCAAATCTGGGGTAATGCATTGGGTGAGTTAGGTGGCTGCGAGGCCCCTGTTAGTGCGAGGCCTTAGACGACTGCCTTAATAAAGAGCCGCCTCTGCTGCTGAGCCCAGGTCATCCTGGACCCATCTCCCCAGCCTGTGACTCCTTCGAGGGACTGTCCCCGATTTGGAGCACATCCCTCTGTCCCACCTTCCTCCTGATTTGTCCCTGATCTATATAGTCGTCTAAAAAAAAAGATATAATATATATATATATATATATATATATATATATATACACACACACATACATACACACACACACATACATACACACAAGTGATTATTATTATTAATAAAATAATATTATTAAAATATATATATTTAATAATATTATTAATTTTATTAATAATAATAAAAAAAAACGGGTTCAACCAATTTTTTTTTATATATAATTCTCCTTTAAGGGGGTGTGGCCTATGCTTTCATAGTTTTGTATTTAATAGATGGCCCTCGTTCCCATCTCAGGAAGTTTGGGGGGGTTATTATGTGACTGGACAGTGAAAGGAGAAGCAGCAAAGTGGTGAGCTCATCTCTGTCCTCTCCTCCAATCAGTATGCTTCTGATTGGCTGTGTGCTGTTTCTGCCTCTCACACTTCAGCTCTGCTATACAGGGGGCAGTTACCAGGCCACATTCAGGGACTTACACTTCTTGCATTAAAGTAGAACTATGGGCAAAAAAAAAAAAACACCCCCCCCCCCCCATTTTGGATAGAGGATAGAAGGGCGATAACTCCCACCAGATTTTTTTCTGTCATCTGTGTCCATTTGCGGAAATTTCCCTTCACTTCCTGTCCCATAAGTCAAAACAGGAAGTGGGAGGAAATCTCTGCAATTTAAAGTAGTTGTAAAGTTATTTTTGGAACTTTTACCTACAGGTAAGCCTATAATAAGGCCTTTACGGCTTAGGAGATATTCCCCTCGCAATGAGCCGCTGACTGCAGCGGCGCATGCGCACAGGGGATTTTCGGCTTAAGGCCCGAGGCAGCCGCCGGACCTTGCCAGAAAGAAGTCTCCCACGCTCAGGGCTGGACTGGGGCAGCTGTCTGTCCCCTCCCCCCATGCTCCTCTGTCGTCATCGTCCCCCATGCTCCTCTGTCGTCCCCCCTTGCTCCTCCCCCTAGTTCTTTGTTCCCCCCAGGTGAGCGCTGCGGGGAGGGAGAGACAGAGGTGCGGTGGAGGGGCAGCAGTCCCCTGTCACTGAAGCAGGCCCACTGAGCCATCGCATACCTCCCAACTTTTCAACTTCAGAATGAGGAATGAGGGACAAATGAGCATACCTCCCAACAAAGTTGTTGAGCTGGGGGGGGGTTGTGCGGCGGATCGGAGTTGTTGAGCGGGGGGGGGGGGGGTCCGCAGATCAAAGTTGTTCGCAAAGTTGTTGCGAATCAGGGTAATCGCGGGGGGGGCGCGGAATTGCGGGATTTTGCAGCGATCGCGAGACCGCAGGATTTACCGGGAATCGCGGGACAATCCCGCGAAATCCGGGGACGGTTGGGAGGTATGCGGGCATCTGCCCACCGGGAAACTCCCTGTAGTCCCAATGGGCCAGTCCATCCCTGCCCACGCTCATGCACGGGAGTGACGACATCGCAGCTTCAGCCACTCACAGCGCTGGAGCAGCGATACCCCGGAAGACACGCCGAGGCGAAGGGTCAGCTGCCTTCGGCGTGGACCGGGAGGGACACAGACACCTCGTTTTAAGGTAAGTATTTCATAATGAGCTAGTATGCGATTTTTTTTTTCCTTACAGGTGTAAAGAAAAAAAAAGAAGTTGCTTTACTACTGCTTTAAAGGGAATTCTTTGGGGACTCTCCAGCTCACCAGAACTGGTGTCCCCATTGTAAGATCTCTCCTCTATTACTTCTATGGGGACACCCCAAAAGTTTCCTTTTCCCTGAGATTTTCCTTTTCTTTTATTGGTAAAACAGAAAAAAAACAGGACAAATAGAGAGGGGGAATCTCCTTAACGGGGATACAGACAGCAATAAAAATCCTTCTGCGCTCTATCCGAAATGTAAAAAAAAAAAAAAAAAACATATCACACACACACACATAATATATATAATATATATATATAATATAATATGATAAAAAAAATGGATGAAATGGAAAATTGAAAAACGGATTAAAAAGATGGAAATTATAATAATAATATTTTTTTTTAAAACTGATAAAAAAAAAAATTGATTAAAACATGATTAAAAAAAATAGATATAATAATATTTTTTTTTTAAATGATAAAAAAACGGAAATAATAATAATAAAAAACGATAAAAAAAAACGGAAATAATAATAAAAAAAGTTGTAAAAATAAAAAAGTAAAATAAAATTGTAAAAAATAATAAAAAAATAAAAACAACTGACGGTGTCCAATGCCACCAAACTCTGCCCTACAGTATATACTGTATACATGTGCACACATGTGCACACATACGATTGGACAGGCGATCGCCTACAGGGAGGGACTAAAGCCTTAGCAGCCCCTCGGCGGAAGGAGGACGTGGGACAGGATGTCCCACTCCCCCCCCAAAAAATGACATGCCAAATGTGGCATGTAAGGGAGTGAGGAGTGGGTTAAGCGGAAGTTCAATTTTTGAGTGGAACTCCGCTTTAACGGGGGTACAGACACAGCAATAAAAATCCTTCTGCAAACATAAATAATAATAAATATCACACACACATATATGTGTGCCTGGTGTGCTTAGGCACACCCTAATGACAATGGGGCTCTTGATTTTTTTTTATATTATATATATATATATATATATATAAAAATGATAAAAAAAAATGGATTAAAACGGAAAATTGAAAAACGTATTAAAAAGATGGAAATAATAATAATAATATTTTTTTTAAAACCAATAAAATTAAAAAATTAATAATAATAAAAAAATTGAAAAAAAAACACGATAAAAAAATGGTAATAATAATAAAAATTAAAAAAAAAATGATAAAAAACGTAAATAATAGTTTTTTTAAATTATTTAAAAAACCCGGAAATAATAATAAAAAAAGTTGTAAAAATAAAAAAGTAAAATAAAATTGTAAAAAATAATAAAAAAATAAATAAAATAAAATCAACTGACGGTGTCCAATGCCACCAAACTCTGCCCTACTGACACCAGCAGTATATACTGTATACATGTGCACACACATATGCGTTTGAGCTTTGGGGGTGCAAACCCTAATGCAATAGGCTGCGCACACCTATGCACACTCTTACACTTTCTGACCGCCTTAAGTACTTGTACTGCCTTCAAGGAAGGAAAGAGTGACCCCCCTGGATGTCGCACATCTATGATGTCATGCTACAATGAATGAAGTAGCAACCTCAGCCTGAACTCCGACCAGGCCACGCCCCCAACACGTTTTTATTCCGCCCCCCCGGAGCTTAGTCATGGGGTTCAGTACTGCGGGGCAGGTCGGCTCTATTGTGCGAAATCATGTACCTGTACGTAATTTCCTGCAATAGCCTCTAGGGGGTGTGTGCGCTGATTGGACTACAGGGGAGCCAATCAGTGTGCATCCCATCTAGGCGGCGGGCATCGAGGGGGAAAATTGGGCACCCGAGGAGCGACGAATGGACCAGGCATCGGCTCTTCTCCTCCTCGCTTCCGCCGTGCGTCTCCTCCCCCTCCAACTAGGCATCCAATAGGATCGCCTGTGCTTTCAGCCATTCGGGTGACAGGTATCAGACCCACTTCCCTATTAGCCGGGTGGAGGGTCAGTGTTGCAAACAGAGAATATTCATTCGTTATTGCAACACACCTGGGTGGGATTTTTATTACCAAAAAGATGTAAAAGAATACATATTGACCTAAATCAGTGGTCTCCAAACTGCGGCCCGGGGGCCAGATGTGGCCCTTTGCTTGCTTTTTTTTCTGGCCCTTGGAACACTATTTATTCCACTGATACTAACAGTGGGGCATAATTCCTCTCAATGTCACCAACGATGGGGTCCAATGTCTCCAAGTGACACCAACGATGGGACCCCAGTTCCTCCCATTGGCACTAACAATGGGACCCAATACCACCCTATGACACCAAAAATGGGACTCGATGACACCAATAATGGGGCACTATTCCACCCAATGACACCAACAATGGGGCACAATCCCTTGCATTGACACCAAAGATGCGGCATTGTTTTTCCACACTGACATCAGGACCTTTTCTGCGCCCAGTGACCACAGTCCGGCCCCTTTAATGCCTGAAGGACCGAAAACTGGCCCTTTGTTTCAAAAGTTTGGAGACCCCTGACCTAAATTGATGAAGAAATTCGATTTTTTACTATTTTTTTTTGTTTATATAAAAATATATATAATTATTATTATTTCCATTTTTTTTAAATCGTGTTTTCAATGTTTTTATTATTATTTCTTCTTTTTTTATTATCGGTTTAAAAACGGATTAAAAAGATGGAAATAATAATAATAATATTTTTTTTTAAAACCGAAAAAAAAAAGAAATAATAATAAAAAAATTGAAAACACGATAAAAAAAAATGGAAATAATAATAATTTTCTTTTTAAAAAACGATAAAAAAAAAAAAGGAAATAATAATAATAATACAAATAAAAAAAAAACGATTCAAAAAACCTGGAAATAATAATTAAAAAAAAGTTTTTTTATTTTTACAAGTTAAATTGCAGGAGGAAGGACACAAATTGTAATTTTTTTGGCTACAACGTCGCACGACCGCGCAATTGTCAGTAAAAGTAATGCAGTGCCGTATCGCAAAAAAGAGGTGGGGGGTAAAACAACCTGGGGATGAAGTAGTTAATGATGTATTAACACCTTCCCACATCGGTAAGTAAAGTCAGCGATTACATTGGCCGGCATTTTCTTGCAGCTGTGATCCGGACGCCGTGCGTTTGTTCCAGTTGTACCGGACGGACGCATCACTTCTGCAATCTGTTTCCTCTTCCTCCTCCTACTTCCTCCAACATGGGGGGGAGGGGGGAGGGGATGTTGCTCAGGTGGAATTGATACTTTTTTTGTTTTCAAGTTTTTTCCTCCCCAAAAAGTTACCCAGAAGGACTAAAGAAATAAAAGCTGCAACACGAAGAACGAAGAATTTCTGGAGACGCGTTGCTGCCGAGCGTTATTGGGGCCTCACAGGAGAGAGAAACGCTGCGTTTTATACCGATCCGAATATAGATGCATTGTTGTCTATGGGACCGTCCACACAGCTTAGTACAGATCAGGAACAGAGCGAGGAGGACAGATCAGGAACAGAGCGAGGAGGACAGATCAGGAACAGAGCGAGGAGGACAGATCAGGAACAGAGCGAGGAGGACAGATCAGGAACAGAGCGAGGAGGACAGATCAGGAACAGAGCGAGGAGGACAGATCAGGAACAGAGCGAGGAGGACAGATCAGGAACAGAGCGAGGAGGACAGATCAGGAACAGAGCGAGGAGGACAGATCAGGAACAGAGCGAGGAGGACAGATCAGGAACAGAGCGAGGAGGACAGATCAGGAACAGAGCGAGGAGGACAGATCAGGAACAGAGCGAAGAGTACAGATCAGGAACAGAGCGAAGAGTACAGATCAGGAACAGAGCGAAGAGTACAGATCAGGAACAGAGCGAGGAGTACAGATCAGGAACAGAGCGAGGAGTACAGATCAGGAACAGAGCGAGGAGTACAGATCAGGAATAGAGCGAGGCCGAGGAGTACAGATCAGGAACAGAGCGAGGCCGAGGAGTACAGATCAGGAACAGAGCGAGGAGGACAGATCAGGAACAGAGCGAGGAGGACAGATCAGGAACAGAGCGAGGAGGACAGATCAGGAACAGAGCGAGGAGGACAGATCAGGAACAGAGCGAGGAGGACAGATCAGGAACAGAGCGAGGAGGACAGATCAGGAACAGAGCGAGGAGGACAGATCAGGAACAGAGCGAGGAGGACAGATCAGGAACAGAGCGAGGAGGACAGATCAGGAACAGAGCGAGGAGGACAGATCAGGAACAGAGCGAGGAGGACAGATCAGGAACAGAGCGAGGAGGACAGATCAGGAACAGAGCGAAGAGTACAGATCAGGAACAGAGCGAAGAGTACAGATCAGGAACAGAGCGAAGAGTACAGATCAGGAACAGAGCGAGGAGTACAGATCAGGAACAGAGCGAGGAGTACAGATCAGGAACAGAGCGAGGAGTACAGATCAGGAACAGAGCGAAGTGTACAGATCAGGAATAGAGCGAGGCCGAGGAGTACAGATCAGGAACAGAGCGAGGCCGAGGAGTACAGATCAGGAACAGAGCGAGGAGGACAGATCAGGAACAGAGCGAGGAGTACAGATCAGGAATACAGATCAGCAACAGAGCGAGGAGTACAGAGATCAACAACAGGGCGAGGAGCAGTGGCGGCTGGTGCTCAAATTTTTTTGGTGGGGGCAAACGAAAAAAAAAACAATTGCAGCCTCGCTGTGCCTATCAAATGCAGCCACTGTGCCTTTAATTGTCCCCAATGTGCCATCAAATGCAGCCACCATGCCAAACGCAGCCACTGTGCCATGCCATCAAACGCAGCCACCGTGCCATCAATTGTTGCCACTGTGCCCCCAATTGTCGCCACTGTGCCCCCAATTGTCGCCACTGTGTCCCCCCAATTGTCGCCGCTGTGATCCACAATTGTCGCCACCGTGCCCACAGTAAAATGCCGCTGTGATCCACAATTGTCGCCACCGTGCCCACAGTAAAATGCCCCCCCGGAACTTACCTTTCTGGCTTCTACGTCTCTCGATGTCCCTCGTCCCGCCCACGGTGACGCTTCAGCCAATCAGGTTACTGATTACCAGAATCAGATTACCTGATTGGCTGAGACGCCTGTCAGTCTTATCCAAGGAACGCACCGCCGGTACGTCCCAAGGATAAGCTTCAGGAAGCCGACTACAGCCTCAGGGCTGTACTCGGAAAGCCTATTAGAGCCGCTGGCTCTGAAGCGGGGGCCGTGGCCTCATTGCAGCCGGGCGGCAAGTAGCCAGGAAGGCATCATCTCTCTCCGCCCGACCTGCATCTGCTGCCCTCACAGCCGGGCCTCTTCAATGTCGAAGGTGCGGCCGTGATGATTGAAGCGCCAACACCAGCCTTTTGCTTACCGCCCCCGGGGCCTTCAAAAAGGTTGGCGATGGCTGCTATGGGCTCTAGCCCCAGATCTTTTGCAGACCTAGCAACACCCCCGCTCACAGGCATACAACATAAGCCTTGATTTCAAATCCAATTGGGATCCGCGCAACGTTCCTCCCGGAGATCCCGCCTCCACAGATCCCGCCTCCGCAAATCCCGCCTCCGCAGATCCCGCCTCACATAGAAGAAGGGTAACATAAACGTATAAAGACCATTTATTACATGATGAGCATCTGCTTAAAGTATAATAACTAGCGCCCAAAATGATAATACATCGGCGGTTTCCGCCTCTCCCGTCACTTCCGCTCCGCAATGTGCTCCGGCCACGCCCTACACGTTACGTCCCGCGACTTCCTCAGTCCCCGCTTCGGGTTTTAATCTTGTAACTTATACAATGTTATCATGTACAGTCCGTTTACTGGGGAGGGGAGACTAAAGAAATGCCTCCTCCTCCTTCTACAAAGTTACGATGTACAGTCTAATCACTGAGGGGAGGGGAGACTGAGGAAATGGCCCCTCCTCCTTCTACAAAGTTATAATATACAGTCTGATCACTGGGGGAGGGGAGACTGGGGAAATGCCTTCTCCTCCTTCTACAAAGTTATAATATACAGTCTGGTCACTGGGGGAGAGGAGACTGAGGAAATGCTGCCTCCTCCTTCTACAAAGTTACAATGTACAGTCTGAACACTGGGGGAGAGGAGACTGAGGAAATGCCGCCTCCTCCTTCTACAAAGTTACAATGTACAGTCTGATCACTGGGGGAGAGGAGACTGAGGAAATGCTTCCTCCTCCTTCTACAAAGTTACAATGTACAGTCACTGGGGGAGAGGAGACTGAGGAAATGCCTCCTCCTCCTTCTACAAAGTTATAATATATAGTCTGATCACTGGGGGAGAGGAGACTGAGGAAATGCCTTCTCCTCCTTCTACAAAGTTATAATATATAGTCTGATCACTGGGGGAGAGGAGACTGAGGAAATGCCTTCTCCTCCTTCTACAAAGTTATAATATATAGTCTGATCACTGGGGGAGAGGAGACTGAGGAAATGCCTCCTTCTCCTTCTATAAAGTTACAATGTACAGTCTGGTCACTGGGGGAGGGGAGACTGAGGAAATGCTTCTTCCCCCTTCTACAAAGTTATAATGTACAGTCTGGTCACGAGGAGGGGAGACTGAGGAAATGCTTCCTCCTCCAAAGTTACAATGTACAGTCTAATCACTGGGGTGAGGGGAGACTGAGGAAATGCTTCCTCCTGCCCGCAGCAGACTTATGACATCATCTCAGCCTAGTCAAAGTCCCTGGACTGGAGCTCCAGGATGGATTTCATCTTTAAAAATAAAATTTTTTAACGTAAGCCGATTAAATCAAAAAGAGATTTTTTTTTTATTGTGGGAGAAGTGGGGGAGGGGGAGAGAACTGAGCCCAGGAGATCTCAGCACTGCAAGTTCACCCGTCACATGTGGAATACATCATAGAAAGCAGATTTTATTTGTTCGAAGCGGAGCGCAAAAATAGAAATCTGCTGCTTTGCATATAAAATCAGTAAATAAGCGTGTAAGACAAGCGATGTCCTTGGTATGCGTCAGGCCTGGCTGGTGACAAAACAGGAGCAGCAATAGCACCACCTACAGGTGAGAGAGAGAACAACACGAGAGAATGAATAGATTTGCAAATCGCTACATTTGTTGCATTAATTTGTGTCTTTTATATCGGATTCGGCATTGTCACCCGGGGGCGGGCCGCACCCCCCACACCCCCACAGCAACGCCACTGATTAATAATGTAATTTATCCTGTTTAAGGCTTCGGTTACATCTCCACGTGTCAGGAATGTGCGCAACCCAACCCAACACTATAACCCAAGTGGTCACACGAAAGACCAAGTAGTAAAACAATAACCCAAGTGGTCAAACTATAGTACACGTAGTAATAATAATAATAATATAGCCCAATTGGTCACACTCTAGACCAAGTAGTAATACTATAGCCCAAGTGGTCACATTATAGCCCAAGTGGTCACGCTATAGCCCAAGTGGTCACACTATAGCCCAAGTGGTCACACCATAGCACAAGTAGCAATACTATAGCCCATGTGGGCACACTATAGCTCATGTAGTCACCCTATAACCCAAGGAGAGTCACACTGTAGCCCAAGTGGTCACACTATAGCCCAAGTGGTCACACTATAGGCCAAGTGGTCACACTATAGCCCAAAGGGTTATACTATAGTACAACTAGTAATAATATAGCCCAAGTGGTTACACTATAACCCATGTGGCCACACTATAGCCCACGAGTAGTAATACAATAACCCAAGTGGTCACACTAAAGATCAAGTGGTCACACGATGGACCAAAATGTCATACTATAGGCCATGTGGTTACACTATAGCCCAAGTGGTCATAATATAGCCCCCGTGGTTGTGCTATAGTACAAATAGTAATACTCTAGTCAACCTATTCACACTATAGCCCAAAGTAGCCATACCATGTCACAAGTAGTAATAGTATAACCCAACTGGTCACACTATAGCCCAAGTGGCCACACCATATCACAAGTAGTAATACTATAGGGCAGGGGTGTCAAACTGGCGGCCCTCCAGCTGTTCCGAAACTACAAGTCCCATCATGCCTCTGCCTGTGGGAGTCATGCTTGTAACTGTTAGCCTTGCAATGCCTCATGGGACTTGTAGTTTTGCAACAGCTGGAGGGCCGCCTGTTTGACACCCCTGCTATAGGGTATAGGTCAAGTGGTCACACTTTAGTCTACGTGGTTATGCTATATTAAAAGAATAGTATAGCCCAAGATGTCATGCTATAGTACAAGTAATAATAAAGCCCAATTGGTTACACTCTAGACCAAGTAGTAAAAATATAGAATAAGTAGTAATACTATAACCCATGTGGTCATGCTATAGTACAAGTAGTAATTCTATAGCCCAAGTAGTAATTGTATAGCCCAAGTAGTAATACTATGGCCCATCTGGTCATACTAAAAACACAAAAATGGTAATACTATAGGCCAAGTAGTAATACAATAACCCAAGTGGTCACACTATAATCCAAGCGGTCACACCATGGCCCAAGCAGTCACACCATGGCCCAAGCGGTCACACCATGGCCCAAGCGGTCACACCATGGCCCAAGCGGTCACACCATGGCCCAAGCGGTCACACCATGGCCCAAGTGCTCACACCATGGCCCAAGCAGTAATACTATAATCCAAGTGGTAATACTATAGGTCAAATGGTCATACTATAGGCCAAGTAGTAATACAATAACCCAAGTGGTCACACTATAGGGCAAGTGGTCACACTATAACCCAAGTAGCAATACTATAACCTAAGTGTTCACACTATAAGACAGTGGTAATACTATAGATCAAGTAGTAAAACAATAACCCAAGTGGTCAAACTGATAGTACAAATAGTAGTAGTAATAAAAATAATAATAATAATAATAATAATATAGCCCAATTGGTCACACTCTAGACCAAGTAGTAATACTATAACCCAAGTGGTCACACCATAGCCCAAGTAATAATACAATACATGGTCATGCTATAGTAAAAGAATAGTATAGCCCAAGCACTCACGATGGAGTGGTCAAACTAGAGCCAAAGTAGTCACACTATAGAACAAATAGTATAGCCCACATGTCCATGCTATAGTATAAGTAGTAATAATATGAAATAGAAAACTATACTATTGTGAGAAATGGCTGCACACCCCAGCTATATATGAAATAGAGGAGTTCCTCCACAGGATTTTAAAGCAGCAATAATTTTGCAGTCTGTTGAATGTATAAAAGGTCTTTATTTAAGAAAAAAAGTTATAAGCACCAATAGGACATTAAAACATGAGCTCTGGTCATGAGGCTGAAATACATACAGCAAAACACAGCGATGTGAACAAAGAATATTTTACATTACAGTAATGCACAAACTAGAAGCCTCGACGCATTTCGACCTGTTCAATTACGGTCTTCTTCTGGGGGACAGAATGTTCTAGAATAAATGCATTCAAATTTGCATTTTTTTTGTTTAATAACATTTCTTTAAGAACACAAGAATTTCCTTATACACAAACATTGTTATATTTACCACTATGCGCTGAATGTGAGTAGCCTCCTGTTGGTTTAAGTCTAAAACCTGATTGTGAAAATCTGACAGACTTTAGTAATACTATAGGTCAAGTGGTCACACTAATGGCCCAAAAGTTGATACTATAGTACAACTAGTAATAATATTGTGGTCACATTATAACCCATGTGGTTACACTATAGCCCAAGTGTTCATAATATAGCCCACATGGTCATGCTGTAGTACAAGTAGTAATACTATAGCCCAAGTGCTCATACTATAGCTCCATTGGTCAGACTATAGAACAAATAGTAGTACTATAGCCCACATGGTCATACAATAGCCCACGCATTCACACTATAGCCCACGCGGTCACACTATAGCCATAGTGGTGACATTATTACCTAAGTGGTCATGCTATAGTACAAGCAGTAGTGTATTTAGGTTTTGTGCTGCCCTGCCCAAGTGGTCACACCATATCACAAGTAGTAATACTATGGAACAGACTGCACTTGTGGCCTGACTGCAGAGAGGCCATGGCCGTCTCTGAGAGACTCAGGGCTATGGGCCCCAGATTCAAAGCTATTGCCCCAAAAGCCACCCCCTAGCAATGCCACTGGGTCATGCTATAGCCTACATGGTCACACTATAGCCCAAGTGGTCATACTACAGCCTACCATTGTCACACTATAGCCCAAGTGGTCATACTATAGCCTACATGGTCATACTATAGCTCAAATGGAAATATTATAGCCCAAGTGGTCACACTAGAGCCCAAGTGGTCACACTAGAGCCCAAGTGGTCATGCTATAGTACAAGTAGTAATACTGTATGCCAAATGGTCATGCTATAGGTCAAGTGGTCAAACTATAGCCCACATGGTCATGCTATAGTACATGTATTAATACTATAGCCCAATAACCCAAGTGCTCACCCTATAGCCCAAGTGGTCACACCATATCACAAGTACTAATACTATGGAACAGACTGCACTTGTAGCCTGACTGCAGAGAGGCCATGGCCGTCTCTGAGAGACTCAGGGCTATGGGCCCCAGATTCGAAGCTATTGCCCCAAAAGCCACCCCCTAGCAATGCCATTGGGTCATGCTATAGCCTACATGGTCACACTATAGCCCAAGTGGTCATACTATAGCCCAAGTGGTCATACTATAGCCAAAGTGGTCATAATATAGCCTACATGGTCACACTATAGCCCAAGTGGTTATACTATAGCCTACATGTTCAAGTGGTTAAACCATAGCTTAAGCAGTCATATAGCCCAAACGGTCGCACTTTAGCCAAATTGGTCAAGCTATAACCTAAGTAATCATAATATAGGCAAAGCGGTCGTACTATAGCCCAAGTCTTTGTTTTATAATCCAAGTGGTCACCTGGCTGTCCTCAACACTCAACATCACATAAAGCACAGTTGGGCAGATCAGCTGCAAATCCGGTGTAACATTGGCCACACATACACCCATTTGACCATCAGACTGATGCGACCGAACAAACTCCACTGCAAGCAATTTGTTCAGATAGAACACCTATTTATTTTATAAAATAATTTATTGCTTTATCCAAGACATGTCCATCATTTGGTCTGTAAAATTTCTTGAATGTTTTTGGATTGTACATAAGTTAATCTGGTTGAAAAAAAGACCATCCAGTCCATCCAATAAAAAAAAAAAAAAAAAAAAAACACAATCTTATACCCGCAGATGATCCAGGGGAAGGCAGTCCTCCCCCAATAAAAGCATGATCCAATTTGTTCTAGCAGGAAAAAAAAAAAATCCTTCCTGGTCTTGAAATTTCTTGAATGTTTCTTCTCGGTTGTACGTGTCACCAGAATACCTGAATGCCTGTCCAGAGTGATTGATTGACTGCGTATAAATGGCGATGTTTCAAAGTTATCAAAGGGACTCCTTCGTTAGGCAATAGAGTTAGTGAATGCCCCTGAAACGCCACCCCGTATACTTGTGCTGGAATTGCTGGCGCCCAGAAATCGTGACTCCTGAAAAAAACAACCTTTTTTAAACTTTTTTTCCCAGGCAAACTATAGACACCCAGCAGGTACAATATTTAAAGTAATTTTTCCGTTTTTTTTATTTTTATTTAGGCATCATTAAAATGCTTAAATAAAAAAAAATGAAAAATTCCTTTAAATATTGTAACTGCTGGGTGTCTATAGTATGCCTGTGAAAAAGTCTTTAAATAGCACAATCACCTGTCTGCCAGTAAATTAGGAAGAACTGATCAAGCTAAACTATACAGTGTATAAATATATGTACAACACCTGGGATGTCTATATATCCTCTACACACTGTAACATTAACTGACTAGCCTGCCTGCTCTATCTACCTGCAAAAATGACACTCTCTCTGTTCTCTCTAACCACCGCCGCAACACACTACACAAGGCCAACCTGCAGGCGGCCTTTTATAGTGTGGGGCGTGTACTAAACCCCCTGAGCCATAATTGGCCAAAGCCACCCAGGCTTTGGCCAATTATGGCTCTCCGTTTTTTGCAAGCTGTGATTGGCCAAGCATGTGGGTCATAGTGCATGCTTGGCCAATCATCAGCCAGTGATGCCACAGTAAATTATGGTCTGTGAAATGTAACTCGAATTTGGCGCGAACTACCAGTTTTGTTCGTATTTCGGCGAACGATCGAACATACGACTGGAATACAAAGCTCATCCCTAATGGTAATATAATAATAAAAAAATAGCAATATAATACTATAGTAAAATAGTATATAACAAAAAAAAACCTGGGGAATGCCCAGGGAATAACCAAGGCTCCTTACCGACCAGCTCGCAGAACAACCAATTAACTCGTCTAACAGTATGCGTTAAAAACAGGGGGTTTGTCCGCACGCATTTGCAAACGCATGCGTGAGCCGCAGAGCCGCGTCAAGGCACCCTGTAATCTTTGGTCCCAACACTAAACAATGAGTGTCCCCACAATGGAGGCACATGCATTCTAATGGATAGATAAGGGCAGGTGGACTGAAGGGGAGCCACCCCTCCTTAAAAGGTACAGGAGCACACCAAACACCCAGCATATAGCACAATTACTATAGTAAAAAAGTAACATAGTAATATATTAACATACAGTTGCCACAAAAAGTATGTAAAACCTTTTGGAATGATATGGATTTCTGCACAAATTGGTCATAAAATGTGATCTGATCTTCATCTAAGTCAAGGGTCTCCAAACTTTTCAAACAAAAGGGCCACGTTATTGTCCTTCAGACTTTGGGAGGGCCGGATTGTGGCCAGCAGGGGCAGAAAATGTCATGGGCCCAGCACCAGTGAGAATAAGAATGGCCTCCGGGTTGGTGGTCAATAGGAGGAGTATTCCCCCTATTAGTAGGAGGAATAGTATTCCATCATTGATATTGGTGAAAGATATAGTGCCCCGTTGTTGGTGTCAGTGGGAGAAATAGTGCCTCATATCAGTGGAAGGAATTGTGCCCCAAGGACCGCAAAAAGGCTAGCAAAGGGCCACATATGGCCCTCGGGCCTCAGTTTGGAGACCCCTGATCTAAGTCACAACAATAGACAATCACAGTCTGCCTTAACCAATAACACCCAAAGAATTAAATGTTCCCATGTTTTTATTGAAACACACCATGTAAACATTCACAGTGCAGGTGTTAAAAGTATGTGAACCCTTGAAATTTAAAGTGGAGGGTTACCCTTGAAATTTAAAGTGGAGGTTCACCCTCCAAACAAATTTCAGGCATGCATTGGAGCCCACCCACCCGACCGGCAGTATGCCGGTGTTTTTTTCTTTTTTTTTCTATACATACCTTTTTACAGGCTCTCGTCCCCTCCGGCGATCGTGTATGACCAGGCGCTTCCAATCACAGGCTGCATACAGCGAGTCACGAGATGCCGAAGGAACCCGAACGTCGGTGCAGCCCTATACGGCGCCTGCGTAGCGACGTTCAGGTTCCTTCAGCATCTCGTGACGCGCTGTCTGCGCCGGGCTGAGGGACGTCAATCACAGCCTGTGATTGTAAACGCTGAGTCCCACGGGACCGCCGGAGGGGACAAGAGCCCGTAAAAAGGTATGTATAGAAAAAAAAACGGCATACTGCCGGTCGGGTGGGTGGGCTCCATGGCATGCCTGAAATTTGTTTGGAGGATGAACCTCCCCTTTTATAATAACTGGTTGAACCTCCTTTGGCAGCAATAACTTCAACCAAACGTTTCCTGTAGTTGCAGATCAGACGTGCACAACGGTCAGGTGTAATTCTTCACCATTCCTGGTGTGAACAGCATCTCAATCGGGTTGAGGTCAGGACTCTGACTGGGCCACTGGAGAAGGCGTATTTTCTTCTGTTTAAGCCATTCTGTTGTTGATTTACTTCTATGCTTTGGGTCGTCGTTCTGTTGCAACACCCATCTTCTGTTGAGCCTCAGCTGGTGGACAGATGGCCTTAAGTTCTCCTGCAAAATGTCTTGATAAAACTTGGGAATTAATTTTTCCTTCGATGATAGCAATCAGTCCAGGCCCTGACACAGCAAAGCAGCCCCAGACCATGATGCCCCCACCACCATACTTCACAGTTGGGATGAAGTTTTGATGTTGGTGTGCTGTGCCTCTTTTTCTCCACACTTAGTGTTGTGTGTTTCTTCCAAACAACTCAACTTTGGTTTCATCTGTCCACAGCATATTTTGCCAGTACTGCTGTGGAACATCCAGGTGCTCTTGTGCAAACTGTAAATGTGCAGGAATGTTTTTATTTGGACAGTAGTGGCTTTCTCTGTGGTATCCTCCTAAGAACTCCATTCTTGTTTAGTGTTTTACGTATCATAGATTCGCTAACAGGGATGTTAGAATATGCCAGAGACTTTTGTAAGTCTTTAGCTGACACTCTAGAATTCTTCTTCACCTCATTGAGCAGTCTGCACTGTGCTCTTCCAGTCATCTTTATAGGACGGCCACTCCTAGGGAGAGTAGCAGCAGTGCTGAAGTGTCTCCATTTATAGACAATTTGTCTTAATGTGGACCGATGAACAGCAAGGCTTTTGGAGATACTTTTATAACCCTTTTCAGCTTTATGCAAGTCAACAATTCTTAATCGTAGTTCTTCTGAGAGCTCTTTTGTGCGAGGCATCATTCACATCAGGCAATGCTTCTTGTGAAAAGCAAACCCAGAACAGGTGTGTGTTTTTTATAGAACAGGGTAGCTGTAACCAACACCTCCAATCTCATCTCACTGATTGGACTCCAGTTGGCTGACACCTCACTCCAATTAGCTCTTGGAGATGTCATTAGTCTAGGGGGTTCACATACCTTTTCCACCTGCACTGCGCAGGTTTACATGGGGTGTTCAATAAAAACATGGTGACATTTAATTCTTTGTGTGTTATTAGTTTAAGCAGACTGTGATTGTCTATTGTTGTGACTTAGATGAAGATCAGATCACATTTTATGACCAATTTGTACAGAAATCCATATCATTCCAAACGGGTTCACATACTTTTTATTGCAAATGTAGTAAAACAGTAACATAGTGATATAGTAAAATAGTAACATAGCAATATAGTAACATAGTAAAAGTGAACACAGTAAAATAGTAATATAGCAATATAGTAACATAGTAATATAGCAATATAGTAATAGTAATATAGCAATATAGTAATAGTTAAACAGTAACATACTAATAATGTAAAGTAAAACAGTAACATAGTAATATTGCAATATAGCAACATATTAATATAGTAACAGGTGTGGAGGTCGGGACTCTGTGCAGGCCAGTCTAGTTCCTTCACCCCAAACTCAGTCATCCAGAATTTGTAGTGTTAATATGTGGTCACACCCCTTTAGCTATAGTTAAAATACATGCACAAGCTATTGGGATTTGAGCACAGGTATATATTTTTTCTCTGTTGTAACGCAGGTCAGTGACTAGATCTGAACCTAGTGGCTCTCCCCCACTTTGGGTCTTTATGCCTCATGTTGGCATGGTGTCCACCTTAACATCTGCAGTGGAAAGGCAGTGTAGGACTGGTCAGAAGAGGGATTACTTTGATGCAGTTGGTCAACTTAAACATGTATTGCAATATATGTATCCCTGTTTTTCATTGCATAGTTTACTAGGAAGGGTGTAGCAGTGTGCAGAAGGTCCATCCGGAATTTGTAGGCACTGATGTTGGACAGTAAGGCCTGGCTCACAGCCTCCGCTCCAATTCATCACAAAGGTGTTCCATTAGGTTGAGGTCAGGACTCTGTGCAAGCCAATCAAGTTACTCCACCCCAAACTCACTCATCCATGTCTTTATGGACCTTGCTTTGTGCTCTGGTGCGCAGTCATGTTGGAACAGGAAGGGGCCGTCCCCAAACTGTTCCCACAAAGTTGGGAGCATGAAATTGTCCAAAATGTCTTTGTATGCTGACGCCTTAAAGAGTTTCCTTGACTGGAACTAAGGGGCATACCAACCCCTGAAGAACAACCCCACACCATAATCCCCCCTCCACCAAATGATTTGGACCAGTGCACAAAGAAAGGTCCATAAAGAAATGCCGGGACCCCTCTGAATGAATAAACACTCCCAGAAAGGACGTCACATCAGAAGTCAAATCACATTCAGCACATCATAGCCCCTTCCCCCTCCGAGTCCCTACATCACAGCCCCCCCCAATCACATCAGAGGCCCCCCCAAATCCCATGGGGTCTCCCCATCACATCAGGAGGAGGTCCCCCCATCTTATCAAAGTCCTCCCATGAAATCAGAGGTTCCCTCACTATAGCAAGAGGTCCCCCCATCACACCAGAGGTTCTCCCATCACATCAGAGCCCCCCCCCCCCATCACATCAAAGGCCCCCCATCGCATCAGAGGCCCCCCCCATCACATGAGAGGCCCCCCCATCACATCAGAAGAGGTCCCCCATCACATCAAAGGAGGTCCCCCATCACATCAAAGTCCTCACATGAAATCAGAGGTCCCTTCATCATAGTAAGAGCCTCCCCCCCCTCCCATCACATAAGACGCCTCACATGAAATCAGAGGTCCTCATCACACCAGAGGTCCCCCCATACCATCACATCAGAGGTTCCCCATCACACCAGAGGTCCCCCATCACACCAGAGGTCCCCCCAACCCATCACATCAGAGGTTCCCCATCACACCAGAGGTCCCCCATCACACCAGAGGTCCCCCATCACACCAAAGGTCCCCCCATCCCATCACATCAGAGGTCTCCCCATCATATCAGATTCCTTATATGAAATAAGAGGTCCCACCCCCTATCACATCACAGCCCCCCTCCTTATGTTAGAGTGTCCTTATTACAATAGAATAACCCCCCCCCCCCAATTACATTAGGGACTAGAGCCCCCCTTTTTACATTGAAGTGCCCCCATGACATCAAAGTTGCTGCAGGCCAGAGAAAATGCTATAGTGGGCTGTGGGCCGGATGTGGCCCTCGGGGGGGGGGTGTCAAATCTGAAAAAAATTCTGACGGTTTGCAACACATACGTTGTATAGAACCCGCTTTCCGCAGCCAGAGGGATGCCCAGGCTAACCGCAGCTCCAGCGACCTTTTAGATTGCAAGCTCCTACTGCTCAGTCCCCAGCCCTGTTACTCCCGTCTTTAGTCTCTTGGCCCGGAACGCTCTTCTTCCCGCGGAATAACCCGCTGATTTACAGACGAATAATCGTGATAGAACAGGCTCGCTCGTCGCCCCCGTTGTCAAGTGTAAATCCAGGAACACATTTGCATACATCATTTATATGAGGGTATTAAGCCGGGATTATGTCCCTCTGTATTCAGACAAAATCACATTATCCCATTCCGTGTCACTCTGTTGTTTTATAACTGCACCGGCCGAGATGGACGGCTCTGCCGAATACGCCGGCGCCGGAGAGCGCCGCTAATCACCATGCTTTAAAGAGTCACCGCGCAGGGAGCTGACATTTTAGTGATGGGAAGACCATGGTGGCCCCCGAGAAAGCTGACATTTCAATTATCTCAGGGGATTCAGCACTGGACTTACTGCTTCTTTAATCACAGTCTCACTTCTCTAGCTGCATTTTATTTTAGTTTTGCAGTGCTGACACATGAAATCCATCAGCATCAGATCCCACTCTGCGAGGGGCCTAGACTGAGGTTCAGCCCATAGCTAAGACAGGCCCCGCCCTAAAGGAGCCTCCATTAAAGTCCAGCCCCACCCTAGAGGAGTCTCCACTAAAGTCCAGCCCATAGCTAAGACAGGCGCCGGCCTTGGAAGAGCCTCCTCCAAAGTCCTGCCCAGCATCAGTTCCCACTCTAAGAGGGAACTAGACTAAGGTCCAGCCCAAAACAGGCATCCACCTTGGAGGGGCCTCTACTAAACTCCAGCCCTTAGTTAAGACAGGCGCCAGCCCAGGAGGAGCTTCCACTAAATTGCAGCCCATTGCTAAGACAGGCATTCACCCTGGAGGAGCCTCCACTAAACTCCAGCCCATGGCTAAGACAAGCACCCACCTTAGAGGAGCTTGCACTAAATTCCAGCCCATAGCAAGGACAGACACCCACCCTGGAGGGGCCTCCACTGGTTCAACCCATTGCCAAGACAGGCTCCCACCCTGGAGGAGCCTCCCCTAAAGTTCAGCCCATTGCCAAGACAGGCACCCACCCTAAAGGAGCCTCCACTAACATCTCGCCCATGGTCAAGACAGGTGCCTGATGCAGGAAATGTTTTCAGACGGGCAGATGCTTAAGCTCTTTGGGGGGGGGGGGGGGGAGGAGGCAAACTTGTCAGTTTATGCATCATTCTGCATATTTGCGTCAGATTGCACCTGCACATTCCAGACATCTTCTTAATGTCTTTGGATTGGACAGCCAGGAGCACTTTCAGGCCAATTAGAGTGGAAGCCAATTCATCCATCTACGGTCACAACTTGTGGCTGCTGGAGAATAGCAGGAGCTGTGAATAAAGCCTACACATGCTTGAAGCATGGGCGTCCGAAGAACTTTTTCAGAGGGGGCGGGCATCATTTTAATGGGGACCCTTGCTCCATCCCCCTTTACGACAATGTCGCGAAGGGGAGGGGCTTATCCGCGACTCACAAGTATTCAAAGGTGAAACGGTAGACTTTATTGCAGGCTTGTGCGGTGTACAGGGTGCAGATTCCGGGCGTGTGCCGTGTACAGTGTGCAAATTCCAGGCGCGTGCCGTGTACAGGGTGCAAATTCCAGGCCCGTGCCGTGTACAGGGTGCAGATTCCAGGCGAGTGCCGTGTACAGGGTGCAGATTCCAGGCGAGTGCCGTGTACAGGGTGCAGATTCCAGGCGCGTGTCGTGTACAGGGTGCAGATTCCAGGCGTGTGCCGTGTACAGGGTGCAGATTCCAGGCGCGTGTCGTGTACAGGGTGCAGATTCCAGGCGTGTGCCGTGTACAGGGTGCAGATTCCAGGCGCGTGCTGTGTACAGGGTGCAGATTCCAGTCGTGTGTCGTGTACAGGGTGCAGATTCCAGGCGCGTGTCGTGTACAGGGTGCAGATTCCAGGCGCGTGTCGTGTACAGGGTGCAGATTCCAGGCGCGTGTCGTGTACAGGGTGCAGATTCCAGGCGCGTGTCGTGTACAGGGTGCAGATTCCAGGCGCGTGTCGTGTACAGGGTGCAGATTCCAGGCGCGTGTCGTGTACAGGGTGCAGATTCCAGGCGCGTGTCGTGTACAGGGTGCAGATTCCAGGCGCGTGTCGTGTACAGGGTGCAGATTCCAGGCGCGTGTCGTGTACAGGGTGCAGATTCCAGGCATGTGCTCTGTACAGGGTGCAGATTCCAGGCGTGTACAACCCATGTGCACAGGGGCGGACTGACAACTCATGGGGCCCCCGGGCAATAGAGGATTATGGGGCCCCCGGGCTTACAGATGGCTACCAAGCCAGGTGGCAATACAGAGGCGGGGCAGCTAAAATCTCTGGATTTTCACATCAAAAGCATGTCGGTTTTGGACAGATCAGGGACAGATGTAAAAAAACAGATTTTTACATACTGTCCCTGGTTTTACTGAGCCTGGCAACCCTGATGTGGCCCCCCAGTGGCATGGGGCCCTCGGGCAGTGCCCGAGTGACTCAATGGTCAGTCCGCCCCTGCATGTGCACACCTATGGTAGACACCTTGCTCGCCCCCCTTTGCCCCTACCTGCCGACGCCCATGCCTTGAAGTGACCCTGTACATTGCTGATGAAGGACGAACTAACAGGTTCTATTTTGTGGCAACCCCCCCCATACATACTCCCATTTCCCTCACTTCCCCTCCACTACCCCAGAGATCATAGAGAAATAATCTGGTACTTCCAAGTATGGTGGAACACATGGTTTCCTCCCCTTCCGACCATGTGATAGCTCTGCTCAAGCACCCAGCACTGTCACAGGGGGTGGGGAGAGAGGCCACAGTTGCAAGTTGGAGCTTACACAGCGCTCTCTTTCTCCTCACTCCTGGAGGGCAAATGGAGCGATGGGGGAAAGAAAAGGCCCATAGAAGCAGCTGGTGGAGCCGCCATTGTCTGGGCAAACCCCCTACAGACAGACTGGGCAACCCAACTGAAAAGCCCAGAATGCCCAGCGCCACAAAGAGAGAGTGCCAACCACTGTGATGACCATTCTTTCCAAAATAAAATAGCAAATACATAAAAAAAAAAAAAAAAATTACAGAACAATAACTTTACAAGCTGCAGCTGGATTAAAACTCATGTGTCACCGGCACTAGAAAAGGTCTTCAACACATAAGATTAACATTGTGCACCTTTTTATTGGGCCGAGAAAGCTTCTCCGAATGTCGAGGTCCTAGCAATGAAGACAATAAAACAAAAAAAAATAATAATAATAAAAAAATCACCTTGATAAAATAGTGACAATATTAATAATAATAAAAAAAAAACACCACACACAAATGAGAATTAAAATTTAGATTAAAAAAAAAAAAAAAAAAAAACATTTTTTTCTGCACTTCGATACAATGGAGGTAAAGACATTGGTTATCCTCCAGTTGTGCAGTCACACTATGGGGCTGATTTACTAATGAATCTGCGCTGCGCCGGTACATGCCTTAATTAGTGCGCTGGATGAATCCCTAATTAGGCGCATGAACCGGCGGCAGCAGCAGCGCGATGTGATTGATAAGTAAAGCCGCCGCCGAACTCCCTGTATAAGTCTATGGGGGAAATCTTAATAGTGAATTTTAAAGGCTAATCTGCAAGTTTTCTCCTAAAAAGTGTTTGGGGACCTCAGTCCTGCCCCAGGGGACATGTACCAATGCTTTTTTTATTTTTTAAAACGGCCGTTTTTTCGGGAGCAGTGATTTTAATAATGCTAAAAGTGCAATAATAAAAGTGTAATTTTCCTTTAAATTTCGTACTATGGGGGGCTCTAATGTCAGCATGTGAAAAAGCGCATGTTTCCCGTGGTTAGAACTGTCTCTGCACAAAATGTCATTTTTCAAAGGAAAAAAGCCATTTAAAACTGACTCGCGGCAATAATGAATTGTCGGCTCCCGGCAATTGCAGGAGAATTCATTCATTAAAAAAAGGGAAAAAAAAGCGTGGGGGTCCCCCCAAATTCAATAACCAGACCCTTTAGGTCTGGTATGGATATTAAGGGGAACCCCGCCGTCAATTTAAAAAAAAAATGACGTGGGGTTCCCCCCAAATATCCATAACCAGACCCTTCGGGTCTGGTGTGGAATTTAAGGGGAACTCCACTCCAAATTAATAAAAAAATGGCGTGGAGTCCCCCCTAAAATCCACACCAGACCCCTTATCCGAGCACGTTGACCTGGCCGGCCGCAGAAAAGAGGGGGGGACAGAGCGCGGCCCCCCCCCTCTCCTGAACCGCACCAGGCCACATGCCCTCAACATTGGGAGGGTGTTTTGGGGTGCCCCCCAAAACACCTTGTCCCCATGTTGATGAGGACAAGGGTCTCTTCCCCACAACCCTTGCCCGGTGGTTGTGGGGGTCTGCGGGCAGGAGGCTTATCGAAATCTGGAAGACCCCTTTAACAAAGGGGCCCCCCAGATCCCGGCCCCCCCCCCTGTGTGAAATGGTAATGGGGTACCTTGTACCTCTACCATTTCACGAGAAAAAAAATGTAAAGGGTTAAAAAAGACAAGAGCCGGTTTTTGACAAGTCCTTTATTATCTTCTTTCTTCTTTTCTTCGGGTTTCTTCTTCCTCCTCCTTCTTCTTCCTCTGCTTCTGTCTTGGGTCTTCTATTCCCGCATCTTGCCCGGCGTGTTCTTCCATCTTCTGTTCCTCCCGCTGTCCTTCTCGTCCGCATCTTCTTCTCCTTCTTCTTCTTCGCCGGAGGCGCCGCTTCCAATTGAAATCCCCGCTGTCTGCCGGACCACGCCCCCCCCTCTGACGCCACGGGCAAGCTCTTAGGAGTGTGCTGCAAGTGCGTCCGAGGGGGGCGTGGTCACATGTCAGAGGGCGGGCAATTCAATTTGAAGCTCGTGCGCGGCTTTTTCTTTGCCAGAGTCGCCGCTTCCAATTGAATTGCCCGCTTTCTGGAACATGTGACCACGCCCCCCTCTGACGCACTGGCACCACACGGGGACTTTCCTAAGAGCTTGCCCGTGGCGTCAGAGGGGGGGGCGTGGTCCGGCAGACAGCGGGGATTTCAATTGGAAGCGGCCGCTCCGGCGAAGAAGAAGAAGAAGGAGAAGATGCGGACGAGAAGGACAGCGGAAGAAGATGGAAGAACACGCCGGGCAAGATGCGGGAATAGAAGACCCAAGACAGAAGCAGAGGAAGAAGAAGGAGGAGGAAGAAGAAACCCGAAGGAAAGAAGAAAGAAGATAATAAAGGACTTGTCAAAATCCGGCTCTTGTCTTTTTTTACACTGACACTTTTTTTTTACTCGTGAAATGGTAGAGGTACAAGGTACCCCATTACCATTTCACACAGGGGGGGGGCCGGGATCTGGGGGGCCCCTTTGTTAAAGGGGTCTTCCAGATTTCGATAAGCCTCCGCCCGCAGACCCCCACAACCACCGGGCAAGGGTTGTGGGGAAGAGACCCTTGTCCTCATCAACATGGGGACAAGGTGTTTTGGGGGGCACCCCAAAACACCCTCCCAATGTTGAGGGCATGTGGCCTGGTGCGGTTCAGGAGAGGGGGGGGCCGCGCTCTGTCCCCCCCTCTTTTCTGCGGCCGGCCAGGTCAACGTGCTCGGATAAGGGGTCTGGTGTGGATTTTAGGGGGGACTCCACGCCATTTTTTTTTTTTTGGGGTGGAGTTCCCCTTAAATTCCACACCAGACCCGAAGGGTCTGGTTATGGATATTTGGGGGGAACCCCACGTCATTTTTTTAATAAATTGACGGCGGGGTTCCCCTTAATATCCATATCAGACCTAAAGGGTCTGGTTATTGAATTTGGGGGGACCCCCACGCTTTATTTTTTCGTTTTTTTATGAATGAATTCTCCTGCAATTTCCAGGAGCCGACAATTCATTATAGCCGCGAGTCAGTTTTAAATGGCTTTTTTTTTTTTTTTTTTTTCAGAATGTCATTTTGTGCAAAGACATATTTCTAACCGCAGGAAAAGTGCGCTTTATTCACCTGCTGACATTCCCCCCCCCCCCCCCCCCATGGTACGAATTTTAAAATAATTATTCAAATGACGTGGGGGTCCCCCCAAATTCAATAACCAGACCCTTTAGGTCTGGTATGGATATTAAGGGGAACCCCGCCGTCAATTTAAAAAAAAAATGACGTGGGGTTCCCCCCAAATATCCATAACCAGACCCTTCGGGTCTGGTGTGGAATTTAAGGGGAACTCCACCCCAAATTTAAAAAAAAAATGGCGTGGAGTCCCCCCTAAAATCCACACCAGACCCCTTATCCGAGCACGTTGACCTGGCCGGCCGCAGAAAAGAGGGGGGGACAGAGCGCGGCCCCCCCCCTCTCCTGAACCGCACCAGGCCACATGCCCTCAACATTGGGAGGGTGTTTTGGGGTGCCCCCCAAAACACCTTGTCCCCATGTTGATGAGGACAAGGGTCTCTTCCCCACAACCCTTGCCCGGTGGTTGTGGGGGTCTGCGGGCGGAAGGCTTATCGAAATCTGGAAGACCCCTTTAACAAAGGGGCCCCCCAGATCCCGGCCCCCCCCCTGTGTGAAATGGTAATGGGGTACCTTGTACCTCTACCATTTCACGAGTAAAAAAATGTAAAGGGTTAAAAAAGACAAGAGCCGGTTTTGGACAAGTCCTTTATTATCTTCTTTCTTCTTTTCTTCGGGTTTCTTCTTCCTCCTCCTTCTTCTTCCTCTGCTTCTGTCTTGGGTCTTCTATTCCCGCATCTTGCCCGGCGTGTTCTTCCATCTTCTTTCCTCCGCTGTCCTTCTCGTCCGCATCTTCTCCTTCTTCTTCTTCGCCGGAGCGGCCGCTTCCAATTGAAATCCCCGCTGTCTGCCGGACCACGCCCCCCCTCTGACGCCACGGGCAAGCTCTTAGGAAAGTCCCCGTGTGGTGCCAGTGCGTCAGAGGGGGGCGTGGTCACATGTTCCAGAAAGCGGGCAATTCAATTGGAAGCGGCGACTCTGGCAAAGAAAAAGCCGCGCACGACCTTCAAATTGAATTGGCCGCCCTCTGACATGTGACCACGCCCCCCTCTGACGCACTTGCAGCACACTCCTAAGAGCTTGCCCGTGGCGTCAGAGGGGGGGGGCGTGGTCCGGCAGACAGCGGGGATTTCAATTGGAAGCGGCGCCTCCGGCGAAGAAGAAGAAGAAGGAGAAGATGCGGACGAGAAGGACAGCGGAAGAAGATGGAAGAACACGCCGGGCAAGATGCGGGAATAGAAGACCCAAGACAGAAGCAGAGGAAGAAGAAGGAGGAGGAAGAAGAAACCCGAAGGAAAGAAGAAAGAAGATAATAAAGGACTTGTCAAAAACCGGCTCTTGTCGTTTTTTAACCCTTTACATTTTTTTTTCTCGTGAAATGGTAGAGGTACAAGGTACCCCATTACCATTTCACACAGGGGGGGGGCCGGGATCTGGGGGGCCCCTTTGTTAAAGGGGTCTTCCAGATTTCGATAAGCCTCCTGCCCGCAGACCCCCACAACCACCGGGCAAGGGTTGTGGGGAAGAGACCCTTGTCCTCATCAACATGGGGACAAGGTGTTTTGGGGGGCACCCCAAAACACCCTCCCAATGTTGAGGGCATGTGGCCTGGTGCGGTTCAGGAGAGGGGGGGGGCCGCGCTCTGTCCCCCCCTCTTTTCTGCGGCCGGCCAGGTCAACGTGCTCGGATAAGGGGTCTGGTGTGGATTTTAGGGGGGACTCCACGCCATTTTTTTTTTTAGTTGGAGTGGAGTTCCCCTTAAATTCCACACCAGACCTGAAGGGTCTGGTTATGGATATTTGGGGGGAACCCCACGTCATTTTTTTTAAAAATTGATGGCGGGGTTCCCCTTAATATCCATACCAGACCTAAAGGGTCTGGTTATTGAATTTGGGGGGACCCCCACGCTTTTTTTTTGGTGTTTTTAATGAATGAATTCTCCTGCAAATTCCAAGAGCTGACAATTCATTATAGCCGCGAGTCAGTTTTAAATGGCTTTTTTCCTTCAGAATGTCATTTTTCACATGCTGACATTACACCCAGGGCCGCCATCAGGGGGGTACAGGCAGTACACCTGCAGGGCCGCCATTAGGGGGGTACAGGCATTACACCGCCCGGGGGTCCCCAGGGGCCCCCAGGGGCCCGGATGGGAACCACCCTAAAACAAAAAAAACTATTTTTTTTTTTTTTTTTTGTTTAAGGGCTCCGAAGGTCCCCAGGGGCCCGGAGGCCACTAAGGGCCCCAGATGGCAAGCCCTTTTTTTTAAATAAAATATATATATTTAAAAAAAATATATATTTTTTAAATATATTTGTTTATTTTTTTTTTAAGGAAAGGGCCCAGAGGTCCCCAGGGCCCTGGAAGGCTACCCCCTTGTTTTTTAACTTTTTTTCGATAAATGTTATATTTAAAAAATATATATATATGTATTTTCTCTCTTTTGTATTTTTATTTGATAAAGAGCACAGAGGTCCCCAGGGCCCCGGATGGCTACCCCCCTTTTTTATATATATTTTTCTTTATTTCTTATTTCTGTCAAAATTTTTGTAAAGGGCCCCCCCGCCTCCTCAATTTGCGGCACCACCCCCCCCCCCCGCTTCTCAATTTCATACGGCAGCACCCCCCCCCCCCGTTCTCTGCTCCAGGGGGCCCATGCCTGAAGCTGTGTAAGGGGCCCCAAAATTCATGATGGCGGCCCTGTACACCTGTAAGGGGCCCGGGGGTCCGGAGGTGCCCAGATGCCTGGAGGCCCCCCAGCGCCCCAGATGGTAACCCCCCTCTTTTTTTTTTTTGTATATATATTTGTTAGTTGGTTTTTGTAGGATTTTTTATTAAAGGGCCAATTTTTGGAATTTAATAATTTTTTGCAGTCTGGAGGTCCCCAGGGCCCCGGGTGGCAACCCCCCAAATTTTTTGTTATTAAAGGGCCAATGTTTTGGTTTAGGGGTCTGGAGGTCCCCAGTGGCCTGGTCCCCAGTGGCCCGGAGATCCCAGGGCTCCAGATGACAACCCCCCACCTTTACAAAAAAAAAAAAAAAAAAAAACATATGATATATTTTTTGGTTATTTTTTAAACATATATATATATAATATAATTTTGAAAGCTCCCAGAGGGCCCCAGATGACAACCTTTTTGCTTCTAAAAATGTTATAAACATTTTCCCCAGGTTTGTTACTTTTTACTTTAATTTCTTTTTTAAAGTGTATTTTGTGCGTGAAGTCGAGAGAGAGGAGCTGGACTTGCAATCGCCATCCTTCTCCATGCCCCCGGTGGCAATGGTGGGTGTGAGGGGGGCCTCACCCCACCTGCTACACTTGGGAGCCCAATGGGACAGAGGGACTCCCCCTATGAAGGAGTGTAGCCCACCCAGCCAGCCCTGTAGGTCCTTCGCCTCCCTTTATTTTAGGAGACCTCATGGCCAAAGTGTGTGCAAGTGTGGTGTTTTTTTTGGGGGGGGGGGGGTGGGCATACTAAGCACAGGCGTACCTTGCATAGCACACCCACCGGGAGCCGGGCTGACACCACCAAACTCAATTCATATGTAGCCGAGACCGGGATCCGAACCCTTGGCTGCAGAGGTGAACGGCTTGTCAGCGCAGTGCCATTCACGTTGAGCCACCGCAGCTCCCACCCAATGTTATTTTTTTTTTTAGATTTTTGGTAGTTATTTTTTATTAAAGGGCCCAGAGCTCCCAAGGCAACCCCCTTTTTTATTATTTTATATATGTAGATATTGTAATTTATTTTTCATTAAAGAGCCCAGAAGTTTCTTTTTATTAAAGGGCCCAGTGGTCCCCAGGGCCCCCGGATGGCTACCACCCTTTTTAATATATATTTTTCTATATGTATTTTTTAGTAAAGGAACCCCCCGCTTATCAAATTGCGGCAGCCCCCCCCCCTTCTTAATATCAGGCGGCACCCCCCCCCCTATTCTCTGCTCCAGGGGGCCCATGCCTGAAGCTGTGTAAGGGGCCCCATAATTCCTGATGGCGCCCCTAATTGCCTCCCCCCCCCCATGGTACGAAATTTCAAGGAATTTTTCACTTTTATTGGTGCACTTTAACCACTTCCATACCGCGCCTATTCTGGCACTTCTCTCCTTCATGTAACAATTATATTTTCTTCCTTGAAACTTACTCAGGACCCCCAAACATTATATATATTTTATTAACAAACACCCTAGGGAATAAAGTGGCGGCCATTTTTTCGGACACATTTCCAACAGTATTTGTGCCAAAAATGTTCTAACGTTTTTTTTTTTTTTTGGCTTTCCAAAAAAAAACCTGTTTCATGAATGACAAAATAAGAAAGCAGTAAAGCTAGGCCAATTTTTAGGGATAAGGTAAAAGATGATGTTACACCGAGTAAATAGATACCTAACTTGTCACGCTTTCATATTGCGCACACTCATGGAATGGCGCTAAACTTCGTTATTAAAAATCTCCATAGGCAACGCTTGACTTTTTTTCTCAGGTTACCACTTTTGAGTTACAGAGGAGGTCTAGTGCTAACATTATTGCTCTCGCTCTAACGCACGCTATGATACCTCACATGTGGGGTTTGAAGGATGTTTACATATGTGTGGTGGGACTTGCATGCGTGTTCGCTTCTGAGTGCGAGCTACTAGGGACAGGAGCATTTAAATTCCTTTGTTATTTTATTTTTTTACTTAATATTTTATTTTTTGCACTTGTTTGTCCCTTTGTTTGTATTATTTTTCACTTTTCTTCCTATTACAAGGAATGTAAACATCCCTTGTAATAGGACTAGTGTGTGACAGGTCCTCTTTATAGAGAAAGGCGGGGTCAATTAGACCCCACATCTGTCCTCCAGGCTGGAAAGCATGAATTGGAAAAAAAAAAAACATCTCATGCTTTCAGCTGCAATCATGTTCGTTCAGCACAGTAGCGTAGTGTGTAGCATGTTCACCTAGCAGCAAAAGGGTTGCTGGTTCGAATCCCACCCGTGACACTATCTGCCTGGAGTTTGCATGTTCTCCCTGTGCGGGTTTCCTCCCACAATCTAAAAACATGCTGTAAATTGGATCCTGTCTAAATAAGCCCTAATGTGCAGTAGGAGATTTAGGTTTTGTGCTTCCCTAGGCCTGACCAAATTTTGGCACCCCCCTAATAGAAAAATGACCCACCCTTCCTGTCAAGGCCACACCCTGTTTTTTTATGACCCACCCAGGAATTTTCAGGGGACACACACAAGTTCTGTGGGGGGGGACTTGGGGGGGCCCTTAATTTGCCTACTTTTTCGATCACTTCCTGTTTGGCTATGGGGCAGGAAGTGAAGGCCAATCTCCCCAAACGGACAGGGATAATACAAAATAAACTGACAGAGCTTCTAACCCCCCCCCCCCCACCAACTCTATCCAAAATGAAAGAAATCCAAAAAATAAAAGTGATGATTATTGTTCCAGTTTAACCCCAAATTTCAGATCATTTTATTGAGAGGCTTAAGAAAATATAACCATGCCAATAGGCCACGATCCAGCGTTGCTAATATGTATGAATGTGTGTTAGGGACCCCCACAAACACCACCCAATGTTAAATCAACTATTTTCATGTTTGTTTTGGGGATGCCTGCACCCCTGATAGGGTAAAGACACCTCACAAATGTTGTCACTTTCTACTTAATTCATTCACTTCCTGCCACACAGCCAAACAGGAAGTGAGGGAAACACCTGAGTAATGTTTTGTTGGGGACACACAGATCAATATAAATAGTTTCCCATTTTGGAAATGGCATTTTGCTGTGTACACCCCAAATTAGTAGGAATCTTGGACTTTGGGGTCCATTTACTAAAGGCAAATCCACTTTGCACTACAAGTGGACAAGCAAGGAAGAAAACTCAAAACTTGGCGGGATTGGAAGTAAAAACCATCAGTGCTTCCCTTCTGATTTTCATTGCCTACGCTTCTACTGCAGAGCGGCTTTGCCTTTACTAAACCCCAAAGTAACTAATCATTTGGGGTGTACACTGCAGTGCAATTTGCTTAATGGTGACACTAGTTAGATTGACCTGTGCCCCGAAGAAAAGACCATTGGTAGGGTTTTAACCTCACTTCCTGTTCAGCTGTGTGACAGGAAGTGAAGCCAATTTTAGGAAAAGGGACACAAAGCCCAACCTAAAAACACTAGCAGGGGTTCTAACACTCAATTGGCTTCCCTCAAACAACCCACAATTAGAATAGGATTGTCTTGTGCTAGTTTCAAGCACAGCGCTGTAAATCAGCACTTCAAGCCTGTCCAAAAAAAAACACACCACCCCCCCCCCCCCCCCTCCAACAGGCCCTGTTTGCAGCTTTTCCTACATCTTGCACATGTGCTTTAAAAAGTCAGTCTGGACATCAGTTCTAGGAAACAATACTTACCGCTTTGTCCTTCCTTTTCTGGTGACTAAACATTTCATGCATACACACCAGGAAAGATCTTAGAGACAAATCACACTTGATGGTTTAGGCCCAAACTATTTCAGCTGCAGCGGTTGAAATCCATAGCATGAAAAAAATATCACAAAACAAACTTCAAAATTTGAAAGTAATTTTATTGGTCCACAAAACAAGGAAAGCAAAAAAAAAATTACAAATAAACACACCAAAAATATATAAAAACACCTAAAAACAAAAAAGACCAACGTTTATTTCACAGTCATTGGAAAATAAATCATGCTTTTGAAATAACAGGATAGACCCACAGGATTAAAACATTAGTCATTAACATCTTGAGAAACATTTAGCAAAATTATGTAGCAGAGAAAACATCAAAAAATACAAAACTTGCTCCAAAACATCTCTGTTTCACTCCGCCATTCCTTCCAGCCAGCAAATCTGCCCCCTCTGAGGGGCAGCTGACACGTGCAGTATCCACGCTTTTTATAACATGTGTGCTAATGAACCAATTGGAAACACATGAAGAAATGTCAGCCTCTAGTTTGTGTGCACTTGGAACTGCTTACACCTGTTAAGGATGTCCTTAAATTACTAAGCCAAAAAAAGAGCTTTCTGAGCATGCTCAGAAAGATGCAAGTCATTTTCAGGATGAAACTTCCAACTTCTTTTTCTAACTGTTCGAGCATGCCCAGTTCACTCGAAATGCAGTACCAGAATCAAATCTGCAATGGCGGATGAAAGCATTAGAGGTGTTAATTTTTTTTTGGTCCCCATGAAGTGATGCTTTACAAGCTGAACGGGAGGTCTTATAGAATTTTTACGTAACAAACCTAAATAGTAATAATTTAAACGCCCCTGTCCCTAGTAGCTCGCAGTCAGAAGGGAACAAGCAGCATTTTTATTGTTTCCGGTTACCAGTTTAGATTTACAGATGAGGTCTAGTGCTATAAATATTCCTCTTGCTGTTACGCACGCTATGATACCTCACATGTGTGGTTTGAAGAATGTTTCCATATATGGGGGCGGGCCTTAAATGTGTAAGCCCCGCCCACATATTGAACCCCCGTTCAAACCCCACATGTGAGGTATCATAGCGTACGTTAGAGCGAGAGCAATACTTTTAGCACTAGACCTCCTCTGTAAATCTAAACTGGTAACCTGAAACACATAAAAAAGCGTTGCCTATGGGTATTTTCAAGTACTGAAGTTTGGCGCCATTCCATGAGTGTGTGCAATATTAAAGTGTAACATGTTGGGTATCTATTTACTCGGTGTAACATCATCTTTCACATTATGGCCATAAATTGGGCTAACTTTAGTGTATTCTTAATTTGTAACCACTTGAGCCCCAGAGCATATTACTGGTCACTGACGGGGCCATTTTTTGCATTTCAACACTGCGTCATTTTGACTGACAATTGCGTGGTTGTGCGACGTGGCCCCCCAAAAAATTGGGCGTCCTCATCCTCCCCCCCCCCCCCCTAAAAATTCTTTTTTTTTTTTTGTTGGTGGTATTTGATCACCTCTGCGTTTTTTCTTATTTTTGCTTGACCCAAAAATATAGCGACAATTTGGTAACTAAAAAAACATCTTTTTTACGGTTTGCTATAATAAATCTCCCCCAAAATATATTCAAAAAATGTTTGCCCTCAGTTTAGGCCGATAAGTATTCTTGGACATCTTTTTGGTTGCAAAAAATCACAATAAGCGTTTGATTGGTTTGGGCAAAAGTTCTAAGTAGGGGTTGGTCTTATGGGTTTTTTTTGAATAATTTTTTGTTTTACTAGTAATGGTGGCTATCATTTGTTTTTTCTGTCTAATGCGACATTGTGGCGGACACATTTTTGTGAGATTTGGCATTTTTGTAGCGAGCAATGGTATATCAATGCATTGCTTACTATAAAAATGACACTGGCAGGGAAGGGGTTAACACTAGGGGCGCGGAAGGGGTTGAATATGTTACCTGGGTGTGTTCTAACTGTAAAGGGGGTGGGACTGTGTAGGGGAAATGACAGATCGCTGTTCATACATTGTAGGGACAGACGAGCAGGCATTCCCCCCCCCCCCTGACAGGACCGGGATAAAGGGGAACTCCACCCCAAATTACCAAAAAAAAACGGCGTGGGGGTCCCCCTTCTGGTGCACAACAGGCTCTTAGATTTGATCTGGAACATAAGGGGTTAAACCCACGCCAAAAAACGGCGTGGGGTTCCCCCTCAGATCCAGACCAAACCCTTCTCCCAGGCACGCAGTCTGGCCGGACAGGAATGGGGGTGGGGACGAGCGAGCGCCCCCCCCCCTCCTGAGCCGTACCAGACCACATGCCCTCGACATGGGGGAGTGTGTGCTGTGGGGGAGGGGGGCACTGCCCCCCCACCCCAAAGCACTCTTGTCCCCATGTCGAAAGGGACAAGAGCCTCTTCCCGACAACCCTGGCCGTTGGTTGTCGGGGTATGCGGGCGGGGGGCTTATCAGAATCTGAGAGCCCCCTATATTAAGGGGGGCCCCAGATTCTGGCCCCCCACCCTATGTGAATGAGTATGGGGTACATCGTACCCCTACCCATTCACCGGGTGGAAAAGTGTAAACAAAAAAAAACACACAGAAAAAAATAATTTATTAGTCAGCTCCGGGGGTCTTCTGCCGGGACCCCCCACCACCAGCCCATTGGGCCCCGGGCTTCGCCGTCTTCTGCCGGGGGGGGACACCCACCGATGATCTCCGCCATGTCCAGCCAGGCCCCCACCCCAAAATAAGCTCTTTCAGATCCGGGGGGGGCCGGCCGAAAGAAGCAGAGAACAACGGGGGCGGAGCCCCTCGGTCTTCCAGACGTTTTCTGCCGGGGGGGCTCCAGCCCCGCACCGGTCTTCGCCGCCGCCTTCCGCCGGGGGGGTACACCTACCCCCCCCCCGGTCTTCGCCGCCGCCTTCCGCCGGGGAGAGAGACCCCCACCGATGCTCTCCGCCATGGTCGGCCAGGCCCCTACCCCAAACAAAGCTCTTTTACATCCGGGGGGGGGCGGCGGGAATGGCGGAGAACAACGGGGGCGTCGCCACTCCTCGGTCTTCTAGCCGTCTTCTGCCGGGGGGGGAAACACCCACCCATGCTCTCCGCCATGCTCGACTGTGCCCCCACCCCAAAATGAAGCTCTTTTACATCCGGGGGGGGCCGGCCGAAAACAGCGGAGAACAACGGGGGTGTCGCCCCACCTCGGGCTCCTCCGCTTCTGCCTGGCTCCTCCCGAGGCCAGGGCTTCTTTCGCCGTCTTCCGCCGGAGGGCGCCACTCTCCGGGCTTCTCGACGTTGTCTTCCGCCGCGGGGGGTACACCTACCCCCCCCGGTCTTCGCCGCCGCCTTCCGCCGGGGAGAGAGACCCCCACCGATGCTCTCCGCCATGTTCGGCCAGGCCCCCTACCCCAAACAAAGCTCTTTTACATCCGGGGGGGGCCGGCGGGAATGGCGGAGAACAACGGGGGCGTCGCCACTCCTCGGTCTTCTAGCCGTCTTCTGCCGGGGGGGGGAAACACCCACCCATGCTCTCCGCCATGCTCGACTGTGCCCCCACCCCAAAATGAAGCTCTTTTACATCCGGGGGGGGCCGGCCGAAAACAGCGGAGAACAACGGGGGTGTCGCCCCACCTCGGGCTCCTCCGCTTCTGCCTGGCTCCTCCCGAGGCCAGGGCTTCTTTTGCCGTCTTCCGCCGGAGGGCGCCACTCTCCGGGCTTCTCGACGTTGTCTTCCGCCGCGGGGGCCAGGCCTTCTTCTTTGCCGCCCCCTTCGATTTTTTCGGCCTGGACGGGGGTCGCACATCCCATCCAGGACTTGGACGTGGCGGGCTTCTCGTCGCCGTTTTCTGCCGCTGCCCCCTTCACCACGAAGCTCCGTGCTTGTTTGATGAGGGCAGCGGGCTTCCGTCGTCTTCTCCGGGGCGAGGGTCGTACATCCCACCCCGGATTTCGTCGCCGTCTTCTGCCGCTGCCCCCTTCACCACGAAGCTCCGTGCTTGTTTGATGAGGGCAGCGGGCTTCCGTCGCAGTCTTCCGCCGCGGGGTGACACTCGCGGGCTTCTTCTTCCATTCGATGTTGACACGGCGAGGTCCGGCGCTGAAATGCCTTCTGAGCGGCGGGCAAGGACTTATATTGGCATTGGGCGTGGGCGTGGTTATGCCAACATGTGACCTTAACCCATGTGACAGTGATGTGACGTGACATCACTGTCACATGGGTTAAGGTCACATGTTGGCATAACCACGCCCACGCCCAATGCCAATATAAGTCCTTGCCCGCCGCTCAGAAGGCATTTCAGCGCCGGACCTCGCCGTGTCAACATCGAATGGAAGAAGAAGCCCGCGAGTGTCACCCCGCGGCGGAAGACTGCGACGGAAGCCCGCTGCCCTCATCAAACAAGCACGGAGCTTCGTGGTGAAGGGGGCAGCGGCAGAAGACGGCGACGAAATCCGGGGTGGGATGTACGACCCTCGCCCCGGAGAAGACGACGGAAGCCCGCTGCCCTCATCAAACAAGCACGGAGCTTCGTGGTGAAGGGGGCAGCGGCAGAAGACGGCGACGAGAAGCCCGCCACGTCCAAGTCCTGGATGGGATGTGCGACCCCCGTCCAGGCCGAAAAAATCGAAGGGGGCGGCAAAGAAGAAGGCCTGGCCCCGCGGCGGAAGACAACGTCGAGAAGCCCGGAGAGTGGCGCCCTCCGGCGGAAGACGGCAAAAGAAGGCCTGGCCCCAGTAGGAGCCAGGCAGAAGCCGGCGAGGAAATCCGGGGTGGGATGTACGACCCTCGCCCCGGAGAAGACGACGGAAGCCCGCTGCCCTCATCAAACAAGCACGGAGCTTCGTGGTGAAGGGGGCAGCGGCAGAAGACAGCGACGAGAAGCCCGCCACGTCCAAGTCCTGGATGGGATGTGCGACCCCCGTCCAGGCCGAAAAATTCGAAGGGGGCGGCGGCAGAAGACCCTCAAAGTTCAAACCACCTTCACCAGGTGAATGGGTAGGGGTACGATGTACCCCATACTCATTCACATAGGGTGGGGGCCCGAAATCTGGGGGCCACATTATTAAACGGGGCTCCCAGATTCTGATTGGCTCCCGCCCGCATACCCCGACAACCAATGGCTAGGGTTGTCGGGAAGAGGCTCTTGTCCCGATCGACATGGGGACAAGAGTGCTTTGGGGTGGGGGGGCAGCGCCCCCCTCCCCCAAAGCACACACTCCCCCATGTCGAGGGCATGTGGTCTGGTACGGCTCAGGAGGGGGGGGGCCGCTCGCTCGTCCCCCCCCCATTCCTGTCCGGCCAGACTGCATGCCTGGGATGAGGGCTTGGTACGGATCTGGGGGGGAACCCCACGCCGATTTTGGCGTGGGTTAACCCCTCACGTTCCGGACCAAGCCGGAGAGCCTATTGTACCCCTGGGGGGGAAGCCGCGCCGGTTTCACATTTGAAATTTGGCGCGGAGTTCCCCTTCAGTGTCAGCGCAGCCCGAGAACAGCTCGGAGCTTGCCGTACGCCGCTCCAGGCAGTGCAAACACTGCTACGCCGCCTGGTATTTACCAAGGATTTCCCGGCGTTCTGAAGAGGCGCGCGGTGAGCTCCGATTTTTCCCTCTGCGCATGCCCAGTATGCAAGTGAACCTTCCGAGGTTCTAGCGTACTTTGCAAGCGCCCGGGGATCGGGTCCCAAAAGTCACTTTCCCTTTCAAATCGGCCCGCCACACAAGTTGAAACACATGTCACCACACTTCCCCTGCATCACCCCCCCCCCTCCCTCCCCTCATAAACTCCCGCCCGAATCCCCGATGTTTACATAACTAAATGCCGCACGCCAGCTCTGTACTGGCGTGCTGTGCGCCCTCTTCTGGGCGCATTAGGCACTTTAGTAAATGAGGAAACACGCTGCACTAGCAGCGTGTTTCTTTGGTAAATGTCAAAAACAGGTTTACTCCTGCTTGTGCACCATGAGTCTTGGCGCACAGGCTTGGTAAATCAGCCCTTGACCCTTACAGGTTACAGTGCTTCTTACAGACTGTCTGTATACAATCATTATATATCAGTCCACATAGGAAAACAAAGTGTTACTTTGTATCCAAGTGAATTAAATAGAAAGAAGTGTGCTGCAACTAACTAAGACCCCTTTCACACTGAAGCGTTTTTACAGCGCTTTTCAATTCATTTCAATGGAGAGGGGCGATTTTGGAGCGTTTTTTTTTTCAGCGCTCAAAAGCTGCTCCAAAGATGCTGCTTGCAGGACTCAGTGTAAAAGGGTCCATTAAGATAACCTGGGAGCATGGGGAGCGTTTTTAATGAGCATTTTAAGAGCGCTATTTTTAACGCTAAAACGCTGTAAAAACGCTTCAGTGTGAAATGGGTCTTAGTTAGTTGCAGCACACTTCTTTCTATTTAATTCACTTGGGATACAAAGTAAGTGTGCTGCAACTAAGACCCCTTTCACACTGAAGCGTTTTTACAGCATTTTAGCGTTTAAATTAGCGCTATTAAAAACGCTCATAAAACGCTCTCCATGCATCTCAATTGACCCTTTTACACTGAGCTCCTGCAAGCAGCATCTTTGGAGCAGCTTTTGAGCGCTGAAAAAAAAAACGCTCCAAAAAACGCCCCTCTCCATTGAAACGAATTGAAAAGCCGCTGTAAAAACGCCTTACCCTTTCACACCAAGGCACTGCAAAAACGCCCTAAAAACTTTAGGGTCTTAGCGGTGCTTTACCAGTAACATTGGGATTTCAGATGAGGCTTACGCTGGAATAACACTCGAAAAAAACGCTGGGATAACTATCGAAAAACCCCCAGTGTGAAAGGGGCCTAATACAGTATTTCTATACACACATTTATTTTTTTTGCTCAATATATTGTTATAAATTTCCCATGTAAATAAATGTTTTTGGTCAATACATTATTATTAAATTTTCCATGTAAATTTTTTATTTTATTTTTTGGTCAATACATTATTATTATTCATCTTTCAGGTACTTTTTTTTTGGTCAATACATTATTATTATTAATTTTCCAGGTACATTTTTATATTTTATTTTTGGTCAATACATTATTATTATTAATTTTCCATGTAAATTTTTTTTTTTTGGTCAATACATTATTATTATTAATTTTCCAGGTACATTTTTTTCTGGTCAATACATTATTATTATTAATTTTCCAGGTACATTTTTATATTTTATTTTTGGTCAATACATTATTTTTATTAATTTTCCAAGTAAATTTTTTTTTTTTTGGTCAATACATTATTATTATTAATTTTCCAGGTACATTTTTTTCTGGTCAATACATTATTATTATTATTAATTTTCCATGTAAATTTTTTTTTTTTCGTCAATACATTATTATTATTAATTTTCCAGGTACATTTTTTTCTGGTCAATACATTATTATTACTCATTTTCCAGGTACATTAAAATTTTTAGAATTTTTTTTGGTCAATGCATTTTTTTTCTTGATTGTAAAAATATAAAATTGAAATACAAAACAAAGCCTATTGGGCATATCCTGGCTTAAGTGAAAGCACACGACATTATACGACGAAACAACAAAAGACAAGGTGGTTGGTTTTTTTAATAATTTTTCCCAGGTAACTGTATATATTTTTCCTTCTGACATTTACAGGACACAAACATGCATAACTCTGGACACCAATTTATTTTTTAGATCAGTTTACAATTTTTTCATACATCAGAACGCATTTTCTTTTAGTGCCTCCATGTGCGCCCACGCAAACAGCAAAAAAAAAAAAAAAAAAGCAAAAAATTTAATAATTTTTCGGAAAATTTGTAAGTCTTTTGAAATAGTCGTACGATCACACCGGCGCGCACGCTACAACCAAAAACCAAACCCAACATTTCTAAACCTCTAAAATCTTCCCCCAAAAATAGTACTGCTTGGACCTTGAAGAAGGGGGGGGGGGACACACACCCCGAAAGCTTGTCCTAAACAAAAGTTGTATGTTAGAGCAAATAAAAAAAGTATCACGGAACGGGCAGTACTTAATCTTATTTCCCGAAATATAAATAATAATAATAATAATAATAATAATAATAATGATAATAATAAAAACTAATGAGCAAAACCTTTTAAAAAAAATTTTATTGGTGCACCAGAATAACGAAATGGTCGGATTAATAAATGTCTGGCCCGAAGCACCGCCGTGGCCCCTTTTTATGAATTTGTTTGGGGGGGGGGGTTTGAGTGAAGGTCCGATATCTTTCTGACCTTCCTCGGTTTGGACTATTGATGGAGCTGCTCGGGGAGGGGGGCAGAGAGAGAGCGCACAAGTTGGCGTTTTAGCTGCTCGTCGCTGACCTCGAAAAACGACCGGATAGGCGATTTGTGCGGTTGGCTTTTGCAGGGTGGGAATTGGTTCTTTCCGACGGCGTCTTGTTCGTTTTCTTCGGACGGGTCGGTGAAACCTAGGACCGCGCTTCGAGCCAGGCTGCCCTTTTGGCGAGCGCACCAGCGGCGCGTTCAGGGTTAATGGAGAGCAAGCAGAGAGACTGGAAGCAGCCTCAGTTGTAAGATGCAGAGGAGGTGTAGAGGCTGAAGGGGAGGGGGAGGGGGGGTGAAGGGGATCCCATTCAGCCAATAACTACAAAGCTTCTAATCATCTCCCCCCACGTGCTTTTGACAGCCAAGAAACGCCGGCGGGCTATTGGGCCCCCTTTCGGCCTATCAGGCTGCGTCAGACCTTGGCTTGGCCCTCTGATTGGGCGCGGGCTTTCCCTTTTGTTCTGCCTGGCCTTGCATTGTTAACTGTTCTCTATGGGGAAGCGGTGAGGCTTCAACCAAGAAATGCAGACAGGCACGGCTCTAATGGAACACAACCAGCCGGGCCGCCTGGGCATTCAGATTGAGAGCTCCTGTGGCCAGAGATGGCTCCGCCAGTTTTTTATCTGCATTTAAGCCGGCGTGCGTTTGCGGCCCCTGAGGAAATCTAAGAAGACTTTGCCGCTTAATGACCGCAGGAACTAAACGCAAACTGCGCCCGGGCTTCCGGGGGGGGGGGGGTCCCCCGTTTACCCCAAACCCTGGAAATGACCCCGAATGTATGGCACTGACCACCCACAAAAAAAAAAAAAAAATGAATTGCGTTTAAAAGTGGACCTGTCATTAAAATTTACATTTTCACAGGAATTGTCGGGACGCGCCGGTTACGTGAAATTCTCTTTTGGAGAATTTCTGCTGTTTCCCCCGGTCCCAGCCTTGGCAGCTCAGATCACATGATCCCCGGCTGCCAATCATTACTGCGGAGTTCCCGGTGTCTCCAATCAGCAGTGAGATAAGTGGATCCCCAATTATCAACAGAAACAATTCTGCATACATTGAAGGGTTAATATTTTAATTTTTGGTGGAACCTGACTTTGTATACTTTGGGGTTCAATAAAGCTGCTGTGCCACTTTTCTAGTGTTATTCTGTATTGGAGTCAGGCCAGGGGCCTGGCTCACGGGCGCTGGGAGAGGGGAGGGGGGAGGGGGTCTTACAAGTCGAAGAATAACACAAACTGGCCAGCGGTCGCCCGGCTCCAGAGCCATTCATTGACCGACCCAAGCTGGCCGGCATGTCTTTGGCGGTAATCCGGCTCCAGGCGGCACCCAGGACCCATCGCGGACCGACTCGGGCCCGCCGGCCCGTCGTGCACTGACCAGAGCTGGCCCTTGGCACAGCAGGCATACAGACCCGGGAACTCAGCACAGGGATGGTGGGGACCCCTCATAATGGGCACAGCGGGTGTACAGACCCGGGAACTCAGTTTCACACATTCTCTGCACCAGTCTTTATAGATTTTACTGAGTATTCCAATGAGATCTCCAATGTCCACCTTGGAGATGGTCTAACCCTTCATAATGGGCACAGCAGGTGTACAGACCCGGGAACTCAGCACAGGGATGGTGGGAACCCCTCATAATGGGCACAGCAGGTTTAAAGACCTGGGAACTCAGCACAGGGATGGTGGGAACCCCTCATAATGGGCACAGCAGGTGTACAGACCCGGGAACTCAGCACAGGGATGGTGGGAACCCCTCATAATGGGCACAGCAGGTGTACAGACCCGTAAACTCGGCACAGTGATGGTGAGAACCCCTCATAATGGGCACAGCGGGGGTACAGACCCGGGAACTCAGCACAGGGATGGTGGTGGGAACCCTCATAATGGGCACAGCAGGTGGACAGACCCGGGAACTCAGCACAGGGATGGTGGGAACCCCTCATAATGGGCACAGAATGGGTACAGACCAGTTGTGTATAGAGTTAGCGTCAGTAGTATATATAAAAATAATAATAAAACATTTTTTAAATAACAATAATAATATTTAAATATTATTATTATTGATAAATATTTTTTAAATAAAAAAATAATTAATAAATACAATAATAATAATTAAGTATTATTAATAATAAATATTTTTTTAATAATATTATAATTATTATTAAATATTAATAATATTTTTTAACCACTTCAGGCCCGCGCTACCGTCGTATGACGGCAACAGCGCGGGCCTGAATATCCAACATGCCGTCATTTGACGGCATGTCATTCTGGCGTTCCCAGCGTGCGCTGTAGTGCGCGCTGCGGGGAAGCCCTGTGTTGTCCGTGTCCCTTGGACACGGCCAATCACAGATCGCGGCAAACGGCCAATCAGAGCGGCCGTTTGCGATGCGATCTGTGGGCGAATGAGAGATGATCTCTCATAGATCATCTCTCATACCGTGTTACACAGAGACAGCGTCCTGTCTCTGGAGGGGAGGAGCCCGATCTGTGATCCTTCCTACATAGGGACACAGATCGGTCACCCCCCCAGTCACCTCCCCCTCCCCCCACAGTTAGAACACACCTAGCATACATATTTAACCCCTTCCTCACCCATAGTGTTAATCCCTTCAATGCCAGTCACATTTATACTGTAATTAGTGCATATTTATAGCACTGATCGCAGTATAAATGTGAATGGAGCCAAAAATGTGTCAAAAGTGTCCGATGTGTCCGCCATAACGTCGCAGTACCAATAAAAATCGCAGATCGCCGCCATTTCTAGTAAAAAAAATAAAAAAAAAATAATAATTCTCTCCCCTATTTTGTAAGCGCTATAACTTTTGCGCAAACCAGTCACTTATTGCGATTTTTTTTTTTTTTTACCAAAAATATGTAGAAGAATACGTATCGCCCTAAGCTGAGAAAAAAATTTGTTTTTTTTTTAATTGGGATATTTATTATAGCAACAAGTAAAAAATATTGTATTTTTCTTCAAAATTGTCGCTCTTTTTTGTTTATAGCGCAAAAAATAAAAACCGCACAGGCGATCAAATACCACCAAAAGAAAGCTCTACTTGTGGGGAAAAAAGGACGTACATTTTGTTTGGGGAGCCACGTCGCACGACCGCGCAATTGTCAGTTAAAGCGACGCAGTGCCGGAAGCTGAAATTTTACCTGGGCAGGAGGGGGTGTGTAAGTGCCCAGTATGCAAGTGGTTAAATAATAATAATAATAATAATAATAATCCAGCATATATGCCACCATTTGTAGAAACATAAACTTTCACACAAACCAATCAATATGCACTCACTGGGATTAATTTTGTATCAAAGAGATGTAGCAGAATAACATTTCAGCCTAAATTTAGGAAGAAATTTGATTTTATTGGATAATTTTTTAGCAGATAAATAAAATAAAAAAAAGCTAAATTTGTTACTATTTTTTTCTTTTCATTTATAGATCGCAAACCAAAAGCCCAGAGGTGATCAAGTAGCACCAAAAGAAAGCTCTATTTGTGTGATTTTTTTTATATATATAAATGTAATCTGGATACAGTGTTGCACGACCGTGCAATTACCAGCTAAAGACGCGCAATGCTGAATAGCAAAAAAATACCCTGGCCACGAAGGAGGGGGGGGGGGGTAAAACCTTCCAGAGCTGAAACGGTTAAAGGATCCATTCTGGTATGATGTAGGTGTTTAGCACATTTAAAAGCAGTGTCAGGACAAAGTCATCTAGAGCCCAGGGCGAACATGTCAAATTGCCCCCCCCCCCCAAGATATATGAGCATTATGGGTCAGCAAAAATCCCCCCAACACAAATCCCCCCCCCAATCTCCTTGTGGTGCCCCCCCATCTCACACAATATCACAGTGCCCAGGGCAGCCGTCCCTCCTGCCCGCCCCTTGTCCTGGCCCTGAGCCCTTGTTCATTTTGAATGCAGCTTTGAAATCGTGCGACTTCACCTGAAATCGCATGATTTCGAAGCCATAGGTCAGTGCGACTTGAAAGACATCTGTGCGGCTTCATGAACAGATGTTTATTGAAGTCGCCCCGAAATCGCCAAAAGCAGTGCAGGAACTACGTTTGTGAATCGGGGAGGGAGCCACAAAGTCGGCGTCGCACCAATTGGAGCGGTGCTTTTTCCGTCAATAGGCTGCAACTGGTCATGCGATTCTACAAGTCAAATCGCTCCAGTGTGAACGAGGGCCGAGGGTGGCAGGCGGAGTTGGAATCACAGATTTGCGCTCTATGGCCGCTATTAATGGTGAGCGCTGAGAAGATTGGAAGAGAGATCTAAGATTACTAGATTTTGCGATTTAATGGACCTACCTCTGGTTGGGGGTTAGTAGACGTGAAGCTGGGATGTGGTGGTGCGGGAATCGCAGGTATCCAGAGAGGAGGAACACTGAGGGCTGCTGATCCGCTCACCTACCTGAATGGAATGCTGATGATTTGGTAGGAAGCGGCACAGGTGGTGGGCGGAGCTCCCTGGTGGAGGACTGATGGTGATTTATTCACCTGTGTGCAAAATACGGATACAAATGTTTCCATTTATTTATAAACAAATATCAATTTATATTTTTTATTATATATTATATTATATCAATTTATATTTTTTATTATATATCATATTATATCAATTTATATTTTCTATTATATATTATATATATACCCAGACCATTTTGTAGCTAAAGGACCGTGCCCCTTTTTGCGATTCGGCACTGCGTCGCTTTAACTGACAATTGCGCGGTCGTGCGACGCGGCTCCCGAACAAAATTGGCGTCCTTTTTTTCCCCACAAATACAGCTTTCTTTTGTTGGTATTTGATCACCTCTGCGGTTTTATATTTTTTGCGCTATAATCAAAAATAGAGCGACAATTTAAAAAAAAATTCAATATTTTTTACTGTTTGCGGTAATAAATATCCCCCCAAAAAATATATAAAAAAAAAAAAATTTCCCCTCGGTTTAGGCCGATACGTATTCTTCTACTTATTTTTGATAAAAAAAACGCAATAAGCGTTTATTGATTGGTTTGCGCAAAAGTTATAGCGTCTACAAAATAGGGGATCGTTTTATGGCATTTTTATAGTTTTTTTTTTTACTAGTAATGGCGGCGATCAGCGATTTTTATCGTGACTGCGACATTATGGCGGACACGTCGGACACTTTTGACACATTTTTGGGACCACTGTCATTTTTACAGTAATCAGTGCTATAAAAATGCACTGATTACTGTGAAAATGACAATTGCAGTGAAGGGGTTAACCAGGAGGGGGCGCTGAAGGGGTTAAGTGTCTCCTAGGGAGTGATTACTACTGTGTGGGGGCGTGGCTGTGCGTGTGATGTCACTGATCGTCGTTCCCTATGACAGGGAACAGACGATCAGTGACAGCCACAGAGAAGACGGGGAAAGCTTTGTATACACTCACCTCTCTCTGTTATTTAGCTCTGTGACCGATCGCGGGACACCAGCGGCGATCGGGTCCGCGGAACTGTGGGCACGGTCACGGAGAACAGGACCAGGCCGCGAGCCCGCCTTCGCGACCCACGGCTCAGCTCTTAAAGGCGACGTACAGGTACGTGCCTGTGCCCAGCCGTGCCCTTCTGCCGACGTATATCGACATGAAGGGGTCCTTAAGCGGTTAAATATTATTATATATATTTATAAATAATAATTTCTATAAAATACAGTGGAACTTTGGATTGCGAGGAACGCGGTTAACGAGCGTTTCGCAATACGAGCGCTGTATTTTTTTAAATCCTAACTCGGTTTGTGAGTGTTGTCTCGCAAAACGGGCAGGATTCAAGCCAAAGCGCTGTGCAGTACTGCGTTTGGCCTGAGGTGGGAGCGCGGGAGCCAATTGGCGCCCTTCGGAAAAGACGCCGTTCCCGAGCCTTTCCGATGTTTGGCGAGATCAGCCAAGCTGTCCTCGGGCCAGATGCTCTCTGGCACCCCCTCCGGCTCTGGCCGCATGCGGTATTGCATGCCATTGAAGTCAATGTGGAGTGAATTATTTTCGTTTCCATTGACTTCAATGGGGAAGCTTGCTTTGATATGCGAGTGCTTTGGATTACGAGCATTCTCCTGGAACAGATTATCCTCGTAATCCGAGGTTCCACTGTCGGGGGAGGGGATGTGATTTTTTGGGTGTTGGGGATGCTGACCGATGTAATTGTCTGATGGTGAATGGCGCCTTGTCCATGGTGGGCATGGCTGTTAGAAACTGAAAGGTGTCCCGGCTGGGCAGGGCTCCGCACGTCGCTCGTCGATTTATTAAACAAACAGAATGTTGAGCCTGCTGAGCCCCTCCCACAGCTCTGCACTCTCCTTGTGCAGGAGGATTGCTCTTGTCTCCGCCCCCTCCTGTAGTGGGTGGAGCCTGCTGGGCCCCTCCCACAGCTCTGCTCTCTCTCCTTGTGTTGTAGGAGTGGTCTTGTCTCCGCCCCCTCCTGTAGTGGGTGGAACCTGCTGGGCTCCTCCCACAGCTCTGCTCTCTCTCCTTGTGCTGGAGGAGTGGTCTTGTCTCCGCCCCCTCCTGTAGTGGGTGGAACCTGCTGGGCCCCTCCCACAGCTCTGCTCTCTCTCCTTGTGCTGTAGGAGTGGTCTTGTCTCCGCCCCCTCCTGTAGTGGGTGGAGCTTTCTGGGGACCCTCCCACAAGTCTGCTCTCTCTCCTTGTGCAGGTGTGCTGGTTTTGTCTCTGCCCCCTCCTGTAGTGGGTGGGTCCTGCTGGGCCCCTCCCACCGTGTTGCTTTCTCTTGTGGGGGGGACTGGTCTTGTCACTGCCCCTTCTTCTAGTGGGTGGAGCCTGCTGGGCCCCTCCCTCCATTATTTATATGAAGTTTTTTTGTGCCTCGGCATTAAAGAGGAGCCGTTGATCTGCCAGTCTGGTTCCACCTATCTGTTTTGTTCCAGCTGAGTACGCCCATCCGACGGAAACTGCCGAGCGCGAACAGCTGTGTGTTAGCTGCCAGATGCCGATCGTGCGGATGGCAGGTAATGCACGCTGCCGCTCGGCAGAAAGGGGAGGAATGTATTTTTTTTTTTTTTTGATTGCTAACTTATCTGTTAAACAGCCCGCCGTGGCCGAGCGCATAGACAGCTGACGATCAGCTGTTGCGTTCGGCTATTTCTGTAGACTAATACTGAGCATGCGCAGTTAGTTCTGGAACAAATCTCATAGTGGAACAAGGCTGACAAGTCACCGTCATCAGACATAGAAGCCAGGCGTGAATATTCCTCGAATGAAGGGCGTGTGTACGGAGTGGGCGGGGTCTGCTGTCACCAAGGACCAATCCTTTATCTATACAGTCAGATTCCTAGCCCCAGACAAAACAAACGCTCACAACTTAAAGGAACTATGGCGTTGCCGTAGCGATAGCTGGTCACTATGGTAACACTATACCGCGGTTGATTTGGCCCGGCGGTGCACTTCAGTAATTGCTTTGTGTAGAGCGTACAGAGTGGAATGAGCCAGACTCTCTGACCGCCGCTGAACCACAAGGCCCAGCATGGCTTGGGACACTCGCTGTAAGATCTGTGACGCAACACGTGATAAAAATGAGACTCCTGCTGCAACATTCGTGATGCAAAGCATTATAAAAATCGGACTTGTCGCAACATTCGTGGCGCAATTCGTAATAAAAATGAGACTTGACGCAACATTCGTGACGCAACAAGTTATTAAAAATTAGACTCCCTGCAACATTTGTGACGGAGCGCGTGATAAAAATGAGACTCCCTGCAACACGTGATAAAAATAAGACTCGCCGCAACATTCGTGACCCAACACGTGATGAAAATGAGACTCGCCGCAACACGTGATAAAAATAAGACTCGCCGCAACATTCGTGACCCAACACGTGATAAAAATAAGACTCGACGCAACATTTGTGACGCAACGCGTGATAAAAATGAGACTAGCCGCAACATTTGTGATGCAACGCGAGATAAAAATGAGACTCGCCGCAACATTTGTGACGCAGCGCGTGATAAAAATGAGACTAGCCGCAACATTTGTGACGCAACGCAAAATAAAAATGAGTCTCGCCGCAACATTCGTGACGCAACACGTGATAAAAATGAGACTCCCTGCAACATTTGTGACGCAACGCGTGATAAAAATGAGACTAGCTGCAAGATTTGTGACGCAACGCGAGATAAAAAATGAGACTCGCCGCAATATCCGAGACGCAACGCGTGATAAAAATGAGACTCGCCGCAACATCTGTGACGCAACGCGTGATAAAAATGAGACTAGCCGCAGGATTTGTGACGCAACTCGAGATATAAATGAGACTCGCCGCAACATCCGTGACGCAACACGTGATAAAAATGAGACTAGCCGCAACATTTGTGACGCAACGCAAAATAAAAATGAGTCTCGCCGCAACATTCGTGACGCAACACGTGATAAAAATGAGACTCCCTGCAACATTTGTGACGCAACGCGTGATAAAAATGAGACTAGCTGCAAGATTTGTGACGCAACGCGAGATAAAAATGAGACTCGCCGCAACATCCGTGACGCAACGCGTGATAAAAATGAGACTCGCCGCAACATCTGTGACGCAACGCGTGATTAAAAATGAGACTAGCCGCAGGATTTGTGACGCAACGCGAGATATAAATGAGACTCGCCGCAACATCCGTGACGCAAACGCGTGATAAAAATGAGACTAGCCGCAACATTTGTGACGCAACGCAAAATAAAAATGAGTCTCGCCGCAACATTAGCGACGCAACGCGTGATAAAAATGAGACTAGCCGCAACATTTGTGATGCAACGCGAGATAAAAATGAGACTCGCCGCAACATCCGTGACGCAACGCGTGATAAAAATGAGACTAGCCGCAACATTTGTGACGCAACGCGAGATAAAAATGAGACTCGCCGCAACATCCGTGACGCAACGCGTGATAAAAAAATTAGACTAGCCGCAACATTTGTGACGCAACACAAAATAAAAAATGAGTCTCGCCGCAACATTCGTGACGCAACACGTGATAAAAATGAGACTCCCTGCAACATTTGTGACGCAACGCGTGATAAAAATGAGACTAGCCGCAAGATTTGTGACGCAACGCGAGATAAAAATGAGACTCGCCGCAACATCCGTGACGCAACGCGTGATAAAAAAGAGACTCGCCGCAACATCTGTGACGCAACGCTGTGATAAAAATGAGACTAGCCGCAAGATTTGTGACGCAACGCGAGATAAAAATGAGACTCGCCGCAACATCCGTGAACGCAACGCGTGATAAAAATGAGACTCGCCGCAAAATTTGTGACGCAAACGCAAAATAAAAATGAGTCTCGCCGCAACATTCGTGACGCAACACGTGATAAAAATGAGACTCCCTGCAACATTTGTGACGCAACGCGTGATAAAAATGAGACTAGCCGCAACATTTGTGACGCAACGCGAGATAAAAATGAGACTCGCCGCAACATCCGTGACGCAACGCGTGATAAAAATGAGACTAGCCGCAAGATTTGTGACGCAACGCGAGATAAAAATGAGACTCGCCGCAACATCCGTGATGCAACGGATGTAAAAATTGAGACTAGCCGCAAATTTGTGACGCAATGCGAGATAAAAATGAGACTCGCCGCAACATCCGTGACGCAACGCCTGATAAAAATGAGACTCGCCGCCGAACATTCGTGACGCAACAACGTGATAAAAATGAGACTCGCCGCAACATCTGTGAGCATACGCGTGATAAATAATGAGACTCAGACGCAAAGATTTGTGACGCAACGCAAGATAAAAATGAGTCTCGCCGCAACATCCGTGACGCAACGCGTGATAAAAATGAGATTAGCCGCAACATTTGTGACGCACGCAAATTAAAAAATGAGACTCGCTCGCAACATTCGTGACGCAACACGTGATAAAAATGAGACTCACCGCAACATTCGTGATGCGCAACGCTGAGATAAAAAAGAGTCTGCCGCAACATTCGCGACGCAATGTAAATATCCT